>SEYY01019732.1:10000-30790 GCA_009176605.1 Armadillidium nasatum
TTTAAAAATATATTACATAAAAGTTATATCAATAAATAAATGAAAATTACATATATATATATAATATATATATATATATATATATATATATATATATAATATATATATATATATATATATATATATATATATATATATATATATATAATATATATATAGTTAAAAGTATGACCGAAGTACAAAATTCTACTTCAAAATCAAAATATTTTCTGAATGCAAGTTTTCATTCAAATTTTGGAGCGTAGTGCGAAGTATATATAGATTCTACAGAATGGAGGTCAGGTTCACATTCAGAGTCCAAAATTATAAAATTTAATTCCTGTATAGGATGATTCTTTTGAAGAGAACTGGAGGGGTAATGGCTGAATATGGAGGATGGTGCCAATGTTCCAAATTTCTATAAGAGATACCTTTATGCTCAGCAATGCTGAAAGAAAGATCTTTCTTATGTAGGTGGCATCACAGCCACCACACTTGTATTTGTATATCACTGATAAGCATAAAAGTAAGGAAGTTTTTCTTTTTAATTTAAAATATTTTTTTAAAAATGAAATCAGATTTTGAAAGAAATTAATTATAGTATTAATTTAAAAAATAAATTAAAAAAAAGAGGTTTGAAAAATCATAAATCATAGAGTAATTCTTCTAAATTTCTTTTTTATTTATTTTGTAAAGGCTTCCTATTTTATTTCAATAGAGAACACTAATTTAAATTTGAACTGAGGGTAATTTGTTTTTAACATGCATTTAATTCTGCATTCAATTTCACAGCTCATTCTCCCCATAAAAGGTTAATTTCATATACAGGGTATCCTTTGGTACTGTTATTACAGTACAGGATTTCTGAAGAATTTTTAAATTAAGTCAATTCCCAAATATTTTATCAATTACTAATCATGGGAAATGAAATTGACAGGTGCATCACATTGTTCAACTGAAATTTCACAAATATTGCCAATCCACCTGTGATTATCATACATACAAGCAACATATTGTCCTGGCTGGCTGCATGTTGAAACTATGTTCTTTCTCATGTGATTTACAAACATTAGTCACAAATGATGTAGAGTCATTTGAAACCCTACTTACATGTATTCTATCTGCTTGGAGCACGTATTCCATTTGTATCTATTGGATCAAACTGATGATTATCTCGAATACCAGCAACTGTAGAAGTATTTGAAAATTATTCCTGACATAACCTTGCAGATTCAAAATCATATTTCAAAAAAAAGAGCCTTACATTTTTATTGCAAAATTCAAACAAATCTTCAGGAGAACGGATTTGACTTTCTTTTGGCCTTTGAAGGCTTGCTAGCTAGCTTGCTTTTTTTTAAATTGCCATCACAAGGTGACTTACCATATTTAGTGGCAAAGAAATTCCACTCAGCTTTGATGCTGAAATCCTGATAATGATTACAAAGATTCGCAAAAAAATTTTAATATTTTTATTGTGCAATTGAATCATCACTGAAGTATGATATATTTTAGTTCACCAAGTGTTCTCTTTAAATAATCAATTAACTTTGTCAAAACAAAACATGAACAGCAACAGTATCAAGCTTTAAGCTGTTACTGATTATGCAGATTATGCAAATGCTTATGCATAGGGACCGACCGGGGTCACCCAAATTTGGCTGGGGCCGGGGTTTCCTAAAATTTGTAAAGAGGTCAAAAGCACTAAAATTTAAGGTTAAGAAAATTAGATATAAGGTTTATTTAATTGTAAGGAAGGAGTAGAATAGAAAACATTCACTTAAATTAATGATTATATGCATTTTCTCCAAAAAAAAAAAAAATCAAAAAATTACAGTTTTGTATAGTTAAAGTTTAAAAAAAGTACAAAAATTAAAAAAAAAAAATATTCTAATTCATAATAGTGATTCAACAGGTTTACTTAAATAAGACCCTAAGGTAAAGTTTGAAAAAATGTAAGATATAAAATTATCAATTTAACCTGTATTTATACATATCATTGTTATTTTATTGCCATGTATCAAACTTGTATCATTTAGCTGCATTATTTAAAAATTATTATTTTGTTTATACTTTCAGTCAATATGGCTAAAAGATCAGCTTCTGCAGTATTTGAACACTTTACAATGTTTCAGGATAGGCTCGAAATAGCTAAATGTTAACATCTGCAGTCAGAAAATTAGAAGAGAACCTCTGGGTGCTACAAGTAAAAAAAATTTCAACCAAATCTTTTTGGAGTATCTAAAATCAAAACACAAAGATGAATATTCACTAGCAGAAAAGGAGCGGTCAAAAGAAACAGAAAAGAAAAAAAAAAAATTTTCTTATATTTTGTTTGAAATTTTTTTTTTATTAATTGACTGATTGAGCTGAAATTTTCAAAATATGTGAATTTTTTCACGAAGTTCTGAGTTGATTTCGAGCATTTTTTTGAGTCTATAACGGTTTGAAACTTATTTGGACCCAAAGTTGAAAAAAATGAATAACTGGATCAAACCACTGGTCCACATGAGCTGAAAATTTAGCTGAATACCTTTGCCCCAATTTCTTGCATTGGTGGGAATAGGTTTTTGATATCACGTCTAGAAAAAAGTTATATAAGGAAAAAATTATTTATAAAAAACGCTACCTACTATTTTTTTTTTATTTGTGAATATTGTTTAGAAGAGGGCAGGGCAACAATATTTATTTAGTGCATATTTAAATGCTCTTTGTTTGAAGCGAGATATAGCCTCTCAAACTTTGGGAATTTTTGAAATTTGGCCAAAAATTGACCTTTTTGAAGGCTATATCTCAAAACCAACGAATGTCATTGAATAAAGTACATAGAGGAATTTGTAGCCCCACCCCTCCTCTATACACACCAAAAATAGGAAATGTCATAGTTGTATTTTTTTAAAAAATAATTTTGTCTGAAAAGGTGGATTTTTTTAGTTCAAAAAAATTTTTTTTTTCTATAGTTGGTCAGTTTTTGGCTTATAACATTTTTCCTATAACTCTGGGAACAAAAGTCTATTAGAGACTTTTGTATCCCATTTAATTTTGAATAAATAGTCCAATTTTCAGCTCATTCTAAAAAGTGGTTTGGCACCGCCATTCAATTAAAAAAGGGTAAAATTTCAACAACAACAAAAAAAAAATTTTTTTTTTTTTTAACCGTAATAGACTCGGAAAAACTAAATTGCGATTTATTATACCTAACATTTTATTAGCTCTATTCCTTGTTTCCAAACACTGATCAACCACTTTCAGATTACTGCTAATAATCCCACCTAAATCTTTTTCTTGGTCCACAGTCTCAAGCCAATCCCCATTCATATCATAATTAAATCTTTCATTTTAGTAACCTACATGAAGAACTTTACATTTTTTATTGTTAAAATTCATTTGGCACTTATCTGCCCACCCAAGGATGCAATAACATACAGTAAGTGGACATCTACTGATCGATCAAATTTGGAATGTCACATATCCTCTATTGAAGAATTCAGTGAACTACTTTCTGATCTAATAGTTAAACTTACAAAGCATCACTATGTAGCAAAAGCCCAAAGTACATATCTAAAATCATTAAAAGAAAAGATAAATCATGGAGAGGTTATCATTATTGGAGATTTCAGTGAAAATTATACATTTGTAGTTCAGGATGCTACTCAAGGTTTTCACTGGGTCAATGAACAATCAACTCTTCACCCTTTTGTCTTATACTACAAGAACGATGCCAGAGAACTAAAACATCAAAGTTACTGCTTCATATCAGATGATCTTACACACAATACAGCTGTGGTTTATTGTTTCCAAGAGACATTAAAGAACGAATTGAAGGTCACCATGAATGATATAACCAAAATATATTACAGTGATGGATGTGCAGGACAATATAAAAATTGTAAAAATTTTTCCAACATTACCTATCATGAAAAACATTTTTGGAAAAAAGGCTGAATGGAACTTTTTTGCCATTAGTAATGGAAAAAATGCTTGTGATGGTATTGGAGCAGTAGTTAAAAGAGCCGCATATAAAGCAAGCCTTCAAAGAACAATAACTAATCATATAGTTACTCCCAAAGTCTATTTCAATTTGCAAACAAAGAAATCAAGGGGATTAAATTCTTCTTCACTTCAAAGGAAACAATTCTGCAAACAACGAATAAATTAATAGGGAGATTTTCAGTGGCCAAAACAATTAAGGGTACACAAAGTTTTCATAAAATCATTCCTCTTGGAGAAAATATGATAAAAGCTTACATTACATCAGATGCAAGTAGTTATACTACGTGCAAAGTATCACAAGTATCTATACATGATCATATTCTACAAACTGGACAATATATTGCATGCAATTATGAAGAAACACTCTGGTTAGGAATGATAACAGAATACAGTGAAGAAAACAATGACTACAAAATTTCATTTCTTAATGAGGATAGCAAAATTCAGAGTTATTTCTTTTTTCCAGAAGAGGAGGATATACGTTGGGTTAAAGCAGACGATATACTTGGTCATCTAATCACACCCACAATTGTCCCAGGGGTAAAAATTGTATATAAATTTTTACAAAAGGAAATAAATGCTGCTGAAAGAAAATTAAAACATTAATAACAATTGAAGTAATGTTAAAATGATACATTAAAGAAAAAGTTATTAAATATTATTTAAAACAAGGTAATACTTTCATAAACCTACATCAATAATTGGAGTATGTAAAAAATTAATAGTACCTAATTAATTTGAATTTTCTTTCAAAATGGATCTACATATATGTAGATGTTCACAAAATGAGTAAATAAATATTATAAAAGTGGTATTTATGTTTATCCTGGAGTACAAGGTAACTTAATTAGTTAAAACTTTTTAAATCTCTAACAGTGTACATACGAATTTCCAACAATGAAAATGAGTTGTAGAAAGTTTATGATTTCACTAATTAGGATGAAAATAGACAAAACTTTGATTGTATTTCATAATAGAGTATACTTAGGGGTACTTGAAGAGAAATTTTTTTTTTAGATTGAGTGGCCGTGGGGGTTTCTCACCTCCAAAATTTTTGAACTACTATAACTTTTTTTGGTGACATCCAGTGAAAAATATGCATAGAAGTAATATTATACATCTGAGTATTCTCTATTCAATGATGCAACTCCCATGTTTCTATGATAAATAGGGCCCAAGTTATGAAAGTTTTAACGAAAGGGGGTTTCCAAAAATGTCTAAATTTGGGGGGTCCGCATCTCCCCCCCTGATTGGAATTTTGAAAAACAGATTTCATTTTTGTAATTTTCTGAACAAGCTCACTTAGTTTACCGATTTTCATCAAAATCGAAAGGGGTGTGGTTACAAATTTCATTTTTTTCCCCCGGATTTCTCAGAGAATGCATCAATTCTCCCCTGAAAAAAAATGGCATCTTCAGGAATAAAAGTAATATGTTTTGATCCTTATGGCAGTTATAATATTATGTCTTAAGAAAAATGGGTGTATTATCAAAATTTTGTTTTCCTTTATTAATTTATATATATATATATATATATATATATATATATATATATATATATATATATATATATATATATATATATATATATATATATATATATATATATATATATATATATATATGAAGTTAGTAATAAAATGCAACTGAAAGAATGTAAACAATACCTTATTTCTTTTATGAACCCTAGATGTTCTTCCTTGAGTTCTAGGCCTTCCTCTTTGACGTCCTCTTGGTCTTCCTCTTGATCTACCCCTACGTTCTTCATATTCTCCTATATATATATATATATATATATATATATATATATATATATATATATATATATATATATATATATATATATATATATATATATATATATATATATAATATATATATATATATATATATATATATATAGGGTGTTCCTAAGGTTTGGCCAATGGGAATAAGGAAACATTTCAAGATATGATATTTTTTAACATTTTATTCTGTTGGAATTTTCAATAATGTCTTCAATATGATTTTCATCATTTGCAATGAATAATGCACATAAACCTGATGTAATAAATCCATATTGCCATCTATTTGAGCACATTCACTCTTAATGTGTTCAATTAAGTGTGTTTTATCTGTGATTCTGATTGAGTACCCTTTCTCTTTTAGCATACCCAAGAATTAAAGTCAAGAGGCTAAGGTTAGGGGACTGAGGAGACCACTCCACACTTCCATGTCCTGTCCTTCAATCACATTATAAAAATTTTCATTCAGCCAATCTCTTATGACCTTGGCGAAATGGGAAGGGGTGCCATCCTGTTGGAACCAGTAGGGTAAGTCCTCACATAAACCTTCAAGTTTGAGCATTAACTGATTCCTCAGTATGGCTAGAAAGGAATCAGCAGATACGTGTTCATCATTCCACAAACCACACCACACCATACTTTTTTGCACTCCTTGCTGTTGTGTATAATCAACAAAATGTGGATTGCTATGCAACCAGTATCAAACATTCTGTCTGTTGACGTATCATTAACATAAAACAAAGCTTTATCGGTGAGCATCACAGTCTTCAGTGAAACAATCATTTTCATTCAATTTATTGAAAAACCATTTACACATCTCAAGCCATCTATCTGGATCATCCTCTGATAAATGATGCAGGATTTGTAACTTGTGTGGATGAAATTTTTGCTCTAAGATATGGATAGTTGTTTTGGGAACACCCAGCTCCATGGATGTCCTGTGAAGTGATTTTTGGGGCTAGAATACATTTCAGGCATGACACATTCTTTGGTTATGGCTGAGACATATGGTCATCCAGAATGGGGTTTGTACATAGTGACCATTTCTTTTAACTTTTTAACCACCTTTGTAACAATGTAAAAGCCAAGTGGAGTCCTCTGTGAGTGACGTGCATTAGATTCATTGGCTATCTTTCGATATGACTATCCTTTATATGAACCAAGAAATACCAGTTCAACTGCTTTTTTCAACAAAGATATAATGTTTAATCTGTGGAGGAAAAATAATTAAAGTTACTAAAATTTTCTATGTGTCAAGACTTTAGGGACACCCTGTGTATGTGTGTGTGCATATATGTGCATATATATATTATAATATATATATATATATATATATATATATATATATATATATATATATATATATATATATATATATATATATATATATATATATGTAAAGTGGGGTGATTCAGGACACAATTTGGGCTACTTATAAATAAGTGGGCTAGAGAGTTAACCAATTTTTATTTTTATTTTTTACATATATATAATTATCCTTTGGTACTAGAATTAGTTTAATTTTAAATGTTTATATAGGTGAGATTATTATAAATCCAGAAGTAATTTGAATCAAATTACACTACAATTTTTGAACACACCAATTTTCATATACCTGAATCATCATTAATGTTTTATGTCATTAATGATGATGATCCAGTTGACATTTCGAAGAAAAACATTTAAAATATTATTTAAAATAATTACATTAATAAAAATCATACAATTATATTTCACTAAATTAATAAAAATTTTAGTCTGTGGTACCTAAGTAAAAATATAAAAATTATTGAACATAGCTATAAAAAGTAAGGGTATGCAGAAACTTGGATGATTTCACTACCATGTTTTCTCATTTATTTGAATTCAGGAAGTTGCAATCTTTATAAAACTCTTATAATTTCATTATTTATTATATCTATACTTTTGCGATACATAAATACTTAAATATGGCAAACTTTATTTTATTTTATTTTATTTTTTTTTTTTTTTTTTTTGAGATTAATAATAAAGACCCTATTTTTACAGAGTAATTTTTTTTTTTTTTTTTATAGATCCAAAATAGGTACAAAATTTCATAAAATTCAATGGTAGTACTTTATGGATAAAAAAAAAATAGTCAAAGGATAATATATTGTAAATTTGTGTTTAAATTTACTAAATTTATTTGATTTCAGATCAATTTAAATTTTTATATCTATAGGTATTTAAAAAAAAAAAGAGTTTGACCTAAGGATGCACCGATTAATCCGCAGATAATCGGTAATCGGCCATATTACCGATTAATCGGTAATCGGCTATTCACACGTTTGATCGGCCGATTACTTAAATCCTTTACCAGAACAAACCAACCTTTACAAGACCATTTCATAACTGCCAAGTTAATCATCAGATAGCTTCGACACAGTAACAAATAACAATACCAATTGATATAATTTTCAAAAAAAAAATTTGTTAGTCATTTTGGCTTTTGCTTTTTTTTTTTTTTTTTTTACTTTATTAAGAAATCATTCATAAATTATGAAACATTGACATATTATAATTGACTCATTGTTAGTACAAATACTACAAATACATACATACAAATTGCATAAACATTACTACTAAATTTTGACAGTTTTCCTTGTTTTCTGTTTATACTGTTGCCTCTTCAATTTATGTTGTCTTCTATCTAAGTTCTCAAGCTCATCAGTATTTAAAGTTCAATACTCTTAAGTTATAATGCAGAAACATAAGAGTTTCCCCATTTTCAGGACTATTCCCTGTAGGTTCATAGATATTACCACCTGTGCTTAAGAGTCTTTCACTCTCAACAGATGATGGTGGTGCGCTTAAATATTTTGAAGCCAAATTGCTCAATATTGGTAAAGTCTCCCATGTCTTTTCCACCAAAGAAATGGGTTTTCGCTTCTTTGAAGTGTTGGTAGAGTTAAATATTGATCCAGTTCCTTTGCGCATTTACAAGTAACAGATTTACTCCTCTTGAGTTTGGGTTGTACATCTGTTGGACTTGCAACGTTTAAGTTTGAATTTATTTTCATAGGATTATTTGATTTAAAATCATCTAATAGTTTTGAATGGGAAAGTTTTAGGTACACTTTCATGTTTCCTTATCTTGATCATCATTAGAAGAGCTGTTTGACTATCAATAGAATTTATCTCAGCTTGATGTTCTACAATATCTATAACCCATTTCTTAATAGTGTCTTCTTTAATGTCATCCTTTTGAAATTTCAATTTAAATCTGGGATCGAGAAAAGTAGCCAAGCACAGAAATTTTTCATTTATGTATGATGCAAATCTTTTTTCAGCTGATGCAGTGAATTCTTCAACAGTTGAAATAATTCCACTAAATTCACCAGTATGTTTGGTAGCTTTTAATAGAAATAATCTGAGAGCTAATATTGTAGGGATTATCATTGACATAGTTGATGTTCTGTTACTTGATTCTTTGCTGATGTCTTCAAATGGACTTAATAACTGGACAACTTTTTCAACAATTGTCCATTGGTAACTTGATAAAGTTGGAATGTTATTGTCAACAGCATACATTATAAGAGCTTTTCGCTGTTCTAAATTTCTTTTCAGCATATAATATGTTGAATTCCAACGAGTAGACACATCTTGAATCAGTTTATGTTTGTCTTATTTAAGCTGCTCCTAGATTTCGGTTAACTTGATAATCGCTAAAGGAGAATGATTAAAGTGTGAGACTATTTTTCTGCTAATTGCAATTATATTGCTCACAGCCTTTTGCGAAAATATTGATTCATTTACTGAAAGTTGCAATGTGTGTATGAAACATGATAGTGACTGTACAACACACTCCCTCATACCACCAACCATATTTGCGGCGGAATCTCGTAGTACAAGAAAAATTTTGTTGGAGATCTTATACTCATTCAGAACAATGTGTAGTTGTTCACTTATTATTTCAGCTGTATGTGAACCAGGGAAAGGAACAACTCTAAGCACAGCTCTACATTGTTCAAACTCATCTGAAAGCCAATGGCCTGTCACACTCAGAAATGGAGCATTATTTGTTGAAGCTGTCCAAATGTCTGTGGTCAAAGAAAGACTGCTAATTTCATCGAGTGATATCTGAATTTTTGCTTTTACTTTCATAAATATATCTGGGATTATTTTGTCTGTGAAATATTTTCTTGATGGAATTCTGTAATTAGGACAGAGTTTTGCAATAAGCCTTTGGAATCCAATGTCAGATGTTAAAGAATATGGTTGAATATCAACAGCTATCATTTCTCCTATCAAATAATGTATCTCTTGGGACTTGTGATCGTTAATATTCCAAATTTTACTCTTTTCTAAAACTGACTGTATAGTTGGTTGAACTTTTTTTGGAGGCTCATAGTTGCTGCAACTTGCTTCTGAAGTACTTGGCTGTGACCAATCATATTGCCTTTTCCTTTTCAGCTTTTGCTTCATCTGAATTAATTTTTTTAATGTGGTTCAACATATTTGTCGTTGAATAACTCTTTACAGATTTGCCACCTCTTGGTTTACATAATTTACAAATACATTTACTGTTATCCTTAGGATGAACATCAAAATACTTCCAACAATAACTGGTTGACATACTGCTTTCGTTATAAAGTGTAATTAATATTTAATTATTTATATCTCAATAATCGAGATTCTAGAATCTAGCGTTATCTTTAAAATTTAAAATTTGTATTTTTTAATATATCTGAAAAGTAAGCAATAAAAATGATTTACATTAATAATGAAAACATGCATAGTTATTAGTAATAAATAACAATGTTGATAACTGCTTTTTCTCAGTATTAATTTAAATTAATAATATGAAATAATTTATTATTAATTAATTAATAATAACTCATTACTTATTAGGTGTCATTGATGAAAGGCCGATTAATCGGTAATCGGCCAATTTCCAAGGCTGATTAATCGATAATCGGTAATCGGCTACTTGGTTTATCGGTGCACCCCTAGTTTGACCTAAGTATTACCTTTTTAATACAATCCAGTTTATATTCTTGATTTTTAGAATAAAATATATTCTGTGCTTACTGATAACTTCGGTAATAATTCGATCCAGTACAATGTCTATAATTTCACTATGTTGATAACATAAAATTAAAATATACTGAAATGCATTCTATGTATACTTTTATTTACAGGAAAAGTATATGAAGTATGTAAAAAAAAAAAGAAAAAAATATGAAAAAGTATATAACAAAAATAATATTAATGCTCTAAATACATAAACAATTGTCTATTGATTACCTGTTTTTAAATTATTTAATTTAGTATTTAGCAATTTAGTAACATTAATATTTAATACTTAGCAATTTTTCAATATTACCATTACTAATTTGTTTTAAAAAGAAAATGAAAATAGATATAAATTCTTTTAAAAATTTTCTATAAATACAAAATAATTTTTTATATTAAAATAAATTTATATATATATATATATATATAATATATATATATATATATATATATATATATATATATATATATATATATATATATATATATTATTAAAAAATTGTCTGACCTTCAATATATGGAAAAATGATATATGGAAACTGATATATCAATGCAAATATTTTGAATTTGTATTATTATTATTTAGCTTTCATTTCATTTAAACCTATTAATATTATTACTACTACTACTATTATTATTATTTAGTTTCCTAACATACTTGGTTCAACTTATCATAACCTGAATAGCCGAAAGTTTTCCATGTAATAAAGGCCTAATGGACAGATGGAATATTGCTATGGAATACAGGTCTACTACTGTATTATACCATATATATATATATATATATATATATATATATATATATATATATATATATATATATATATATATATATATATATATATATATAATATTATATATATATATATATATATAAAAATTGATTTTTAAAGAAAGTTAACTCACTCACTCTCCATTAATATAACTTAGTATTTAAAACCACTATAATTAAAAATTTAAAAAGTAAAACACTAAAAAGATACTAACATTGAAGATAAAAAAAAATAATCAATAATGGATTATTAAAAAGAAAAAGCAATGTGGCAACAGTTTCAGAGACACAATTTCTGTCTCCCTCATCAGGCAAACATTTTTCTCTTATTGTTGGCCTGATGAGGGATATATATATATATATATATATATATATATATATATATATATATATATATATATATATATATATATATATATATATATATATATATATATATATATATATATATATATATATATATATTATATATTTTTTTTTTTTTTTTTTTTTATTATTTAATATTTTAAAGTTTTATTTTATATATATATATATATATATATATATATATATATATATATATATATATATATATATATATATATATATATATATATATATAGTTTATTTTTCTTTCATTTGCTAGGTTAGGCCTCTTTGCTGGCCATAGGTATACTTTTTAAACTTCAAGTCAAGTTAAACTTGTTTGTTAGATTTCACAAAATTTAACATCTAACAAACTAGTTTGACTTAACCTAACCTTGACTTGAAGGGTAAAGACTATGCCTATGGCCAGAAAAATGGCATAACCTAGAAAACACTGGCTCATTCAGTATGTAAACAAAAAACATAATAGCTTATACATCAATGTAATGTTTGTGTATTTTGAGGAAAAAAAATTTGATATTGCAATAATTCCACTTTTTCATATACTGACAACCTTGTATTGCAGAAAATAGCGAACAGTTGAAGGACAAATATGGCAACCTGGTATTCAATTATATCTGTACAAATGAAAGACAGTTAAAGAGGCAAAGAAGTTAATTCACCATTCAGAGTACATTGGAACATAGGAAAATAGAGATAGTGAGAAGCCACAAGGGCCTATCATGACTGTCTCAGTCCAAACAAATAATAATAACAACAATACTAAAATATGCACGAAAGACTAGGTCTATTCTATCCCTAGTTATCAGTTCATTCATGCAAAGATAAAAATAAAACTAAGCCCAATTATACTTGTAATATTCAATGAACCATCACCCACTACAAAAAACAGCCAGTTAGGCTTAGTCATAGGTTGATCTGTTATCTAAAAATTCATATATACCCGCCAATTTGGCTTAGTCAAGTTATACTATATAAAACCAAACCTATCCATATATCTATCGAGCCCCCTTTTAAATTTGACAAGAGAATCACAGTCAACAATCTCTTGTGGCAAACAATTCCAAAAATTAACAACTCTTACTGAAAGAGTATTTTCTTTGATTGAGATGGCATGGCTTCTTTTTAATTTTCTTATCATGTCCTCTAGTTCTTATCATGTCCATTTAAAAAAGGTAGTAAAGAAGATTTAGGGAACTATAGGCCAGTTAGTTTAACATCTCTGGTTGTGAAAATTTTGGAAAAGTTACTGAAAAGTCATATAGAGAAGCACTTAGGTGATAACAAGATACTATATAACTCCCAGCATGGCTTTAGAAAGGGTAGATCATGTCAGACAAATCTACTAGAATTTATGGAATATATTACTGAATGTATAGACAGGGGTGATCCAGTTGATGTCATATATTTAGACTTTAGCAAGGCTTTTGATAAGGTACCCCATGTTAGGCTGATGCAAAAGTTGTCGCAGTATGGTATAGATGGAATGGTACACAATTGGATTAAAGAGTGGTTAAAGAACAGAAGGCAGTGTGTATTACTTAATGGTAATAAGTCATTATGGGAAACGGTGAAGAGTGGGGTACCACAAGGTTCTGTGCTGGGACCACTTTTGTTCCTTATATATATAAATGATTTAGACAAAGGTCTTAAATGTAAGGTTTCTAAGTTTGCAGATGATACCAAAGTGGTCACCTCAGTAAGGAATAATGATGGATGCATAAAGCTTCAAGGTGATCTAGATAGACTTCTTGGTTGGGCAGAGAGGTGGCAAATGAACTTTAATAGTAAAAAATGTAAAGTTCTTCATGTAGGTTACTCAAATGAAGGATTTAATTATGAAATGAATGGGGAGTGGCTTGAGACTGTGGACCAAGAAAAGGATTTAGGTGTGATTATTAGCAGTAATCTGAAGGTGGGTGATCAATGTTTGGAAGCAAGGAATAAAGCTAATAAGATGTTAGGTATAATTAACCGCAATGTAGTTTACAAGAGCAAAGAGGTTATAAGCAAAACTATATAATAGCTATGTCAGGCCAGCATTAGAGTATTGTGCACAAGTTTGGGCTCCTCATTTAAGAAAAGACATAGATATGCTGGAGAGAGTACAACGTCGAGCAACAAGGATGATTTCTGGCTTTGAAAAATAAGAGCTATGAAGAGAGGTTGAAGGAGTTAGGAATGTTCTCAGTTGAAAGGAGATTTCTCAGAGGGGATATGATACAAGTTTACAAAATATTTGCATCTGACAGTAATACAGAGATTGAAAAATACTTCATAGTGGACCATGGAAGAGTAACTAGAGGACATAATAAGAAAATTAAAAAGAAGCCATGCCATCTCGATCTAAGAAAATACTGTTTCAGTAATAGAGTTGTTAATTTTTGGAATGACTTGCCACAAGAGATTGTTGACTGTGATTCTCTTGTCAAATTTAAAAAGGGGCTAGATAGATATATGGATGGTTTGGGTATTATATAGAATAATTTGACTAAGCCAAATTGGTGGGTATATATGAATTTTTGGATCAACAGATCAACCTATGACTAAGCCTAACGGCAGTTTTTGTAGTGGGTGATGGTTCATTGAGTATTGCATGTGTAATGGGGTTTAATTTTTCTTTTATCTATGCATGACTATGCATGAATGAACTGATAACTGAGATGGGATAGACCTAGTCTTTTGTGATGTATTAGTATTGTTATTATTTGTTTGGACTGGGACAGTCTCGATAGGCCCTTGTGGCTTCTGTCTCTATTTTCCTAAACAATGTCGAGATTCTCCTCTATAACTAGTCAACTCATATTTTTAGTTTCTAAGGCTCTGAGCATTTGTGTAAAAACATTTCATACTAAACATGTCCTTATATGTATCCTTTCCATCTTGATTTCTAGTAATGTCTCCATTTTTATTAATAGGCCCATATTGTAAAGCACCTCTATTTTTATTCATACCACCATCAATATTAAAATCACCATTTCCACAACTAGTAGTGTGAATATTATGCCCTTCACCCCTATCCTTACCTAGTTTCCCGGCAGATATGTCTCCAGCCTGTAACTTAGAAGCTGCACACCCTCTCGATATATCACTTTAAATTTTTTTTATGTATATTTTGACCTTATATTATTAATATAGTGAAAATGAGACATTGAGATTGATCGAATTATTACCATAACTTTTTACCATGTTTGATGTCTTGATAGGCTCAAATAGTTTATATTTTTAGTTATATACAATAGTCCATTAATAAGCCAAATTTAAACAAACCTTCATCCATTTTGTCTTATTGAATTTTGTTGCAAAACAAAAAATTAAATTTTAATTTCTTAATTTAAAGTAAAAAATGTGCTTTTGCAGAAATGTAATAAAATAACATATATTTATTTTCAACATTATTATTTTACTGCTCAACTGTCAAATGAAACAACTAGGGAGTAGGGATGCGGAAAAAAATTTGATATATATCGATATACATTTCTTTCACGATAGTATGTATAATGGTATCAAAAAATATCGATGATATTTTCAAAACCGATATATCGATATTTTATCCTCAGTATCGAACAAACGATATTTTTTTTTTTTTTTTTACTTCTAGAAATTTAAAGTGGTTGTTTTCTGTTCTTTTATAAAATAAAATTTAAACAAAATTTTAAAAAAAAAAAAAAAAAAATGTATAATATATATATATATATATATATATATATATATATAATATATATATATATATATATATATATATATATATATATATATATATATATATATATATATATATATATATATATATATGTTAATGATGGCATCCGCTTTCCGCATCCGCATCCGCATCCTCACTTTCGGAAATTCAACATCCGCATCCGCACTTTCAAAAATTCAACATCCACATACGCATCCGCATCCGCAAATTAGAAAAATATGACATCCGATCCATCACTAATATATATATATATATATATATATATATATATATATATATATATATATATATATATATATATATATATATATATATATATATATATATATATATATATATATATATATATATATATATATATATATATATATATATATATATATATATATATATATATATATATATATATATATATATATATATATATATATATATATATATATATATATATATATATATATATATATATATATATAAAGCGAATTGTAGATCAAGAGTGAGGGTGAAGAGAGAACTATCGGATTGGTTTAGCATGGGAGTGGGATTGAGACAGGGGTTTGTAATATCTCCATGTTATTTAATCTATTGATGAATGGTTTACTTAGAAAAATGGAGAGAGAAGGGAAGAGTATTACGTTGAGAAATATGGAGGGTGAATGTGAAGTGAATGCAGATGATGCGGCATGTGTTGATAGCAGAATCTGGAGAAAAGATGAGAATACTTGTGAGAGAGTTTGAAGGGAAATGTGCAATGGAATGGAAAATGGCCTTTCATACTCTTGTGGAAACCACGGTATCAGACCAGCGAAAGCTTTTATATTACTTATACAAATATACCAGTGGCGAAGTACAAGAATTAGTAAACGCTTACATCTCTACAAATTCAGCGGAAGCCTATAAGGATGCAAGGGAAGTATTAGAGGAACGATATGGCAACATGTATATTGTCTCAAGCACACTTAAGAAACAGTTAGATTCATGGCCCTGTATGAAGGCTGGAGATGCGTTGGCTTTGAGAAAGTTCGCAGATTTCTTAAAAAAATGCGAGGTGGTGAAAGCCTTCCACTCAAGGCCTCAACGGGCTAGATGATACAGATAGAATTCTGTCCCTATAAAAGAAGTTACCAGCACATCTGGTACATAAATGGAACGACTACGCTTTCAAATATGTAGAAAGCATGCCTTGGAATCACGGAGGTTATCCTGGATTCGAAAGCTTCTTAAAATTCGTTTATGAACAAGCTCGTCAGGCATGATTTTCCGCCTCTGCGTTGCAAGTAGAAAGGCAAGATAGAGGTTACGGGAAACCAAGCTACAAGGAGACTTCAAGCACCAGAAGTGTTCTTAGTTTTGCCACCGAAGCAGCGGTAGCAAATGATCAGAGAGATAGAAATGTAACAACTCTTACGTGCATTTATTGTAATCAAAACCACGGCATGGGCACTTGCAATAAATTTGCAAACGAACCTATTCAGGAGAGGCAAAACTTTGTAAGGGAAAAAAGGCTCTGCTTGAACTGTTTAAGGCAAGGGCATATTGCTAAATTCTGTAGGGATCCAAAGCGCTGCAGAACTTGCAATAGACTTCACCACACATTCATGCATGAAGAGAAATGCCATTTGAGCAAAGGGTACCCGAAAATAGAATAGAAACTAGAGAAGGAAGCTCTTATAACAAAGGAGAACAAGCAAACCAAAGGGCTATCATACATAAGATTGACTTAAGCGAAGACAACACCTTTTATCGAACACAGGCTTTGATATTACCAATTTGGGTACATAGTCATGACTTTCCTGAAAGGAGAGTGCTAACGTATGTTATGCTGGACCACCAATCGAATACATCCTTCATTAAGGATTCATTGTTTGAAAGATTAAATTTAGCAGGATCTCCAGTGGATTATTATTATTATAAGTATTAAAACCATATCCGGTACAGAATTTACAAAATCAATCAAGTGCAAAAACCTAATCCTGCAAGGGTTAAGGTCAAAGGAAAAACTGCATATGCGATCATCTTACGTAAGAAAGGATATCGCAGCAGATAGAGAGCATCCCTAATAAAGAAATTGTGACAAGATATGAACATCTGCATGAATTATGCGACGAAATAGTAGCAGAAATCCCAACGTTGGATGTATAGATGCTTAATTGGACTCGATTGCCCCGAAGCTTTGGAGCCTTTAAGGGTGATTACTGGAAGCAGAAGGGGCACGCCTTTCGGGCTTTAAGTCTCGTTTAGGTTGGGGTATTATTGGCATGATACCAGAGACTGCAAGCAACCCTCCACAAGCAAATAAGTACAAAGCAACTATCAATCACGCCATCGTAGCCTTCCAATCTGAAACTAAGGAGGTGTACAAGCACGAAAATGTCAAAAAGGATGAAAGAACAAGGTCTGAATGTTATACAGAGGAATCCAAAGACAAAATGAAGGAAGAGGTAGACAAGCTTAATACATTGTTGAAAAATGAAACTACCTTGAAACTCGAATTTGAAAACAAGCTTAATACTAAAGAAAAAGACAGGTTGGAGCTCGAAAACCAGAAGAAAGTTCTGATCAGAGATTTAGGAAATATCAAAGTGCATCTGAATGAGAAAGAGGATCTTATTCAGGAAAAAGTATATATTATTATGGAACTTCAGGAATCAAAAAGGATGCTGGAGTCTAAAGTTGAAAATGTTCTAAAATGTTAAGAAAACGACCGCCTTCTCAATGAAAGACAGCATGCAGTATTAAAGCAACAGAGATTGTTAGAAAGGCAAAGCTTCGAAGCACTATTAAACGAAAAGGAAAGAGATAAGAGAAACCTTTTAAAAATTACCATGAAAGGGAAGAAACTGAACAGAAAATGGCAAGCTTTATAAAGGAAAGAGAACTAGAAATTAAGAACCTTCATGCTATAAATGAAAGCGAAAAACAAAACTTGAGTAAAGAAATAAGCGAAGCGAACACTGAAATACAAAGGTTGAGAGAAATGTCGACTGAAAAAGATCAGGTGGCGCTTAAAGCAAAGAAAGAAAATGAAGATTCGATAAAAGAAGGGCAAGATGATGGTGCAGAGCAAATTAATTAATGAAAACCCTGTCGTAATATCAAAGCTTGAAAATGAAAGGGCAGAGGTACTTCCTCAAATGAAAAATAACAAGGAAAGTATGCAAACCAAATTGGAAATGTTTCAAGAAAGGAGTAAAAGGGAGTTTTCTGAAACAAATAAAGAGAAGCAGAAGACAAAAGTTCAGCTTGGAAAGGAAAAGAAAGGTGTTTTGATAAAAGGGAGAATAAAGAAGGTTCATTTTGAGAAACTTAAAAAAGGAAATGAAAAGACTTCTATAAGAAATAAGAATACCAGAAACACTGGAGATCAGTGATAGCAAGAAAGGCCTTCGTAGGCCAAGACAGACTTGCTAAAAGAGCTTGGTTAAGATTTGGCAAACGGAATTTAGGTAACCATAGGAAGAGAAAGAAACGGAGCCATATTTAGTGCAAAGTTATCTCATCTTTGGGGAGCCATGTAAGGGCCTTTGTTGTTCAAAGGACTGAGTCAAATGCACTTTCCGGCAATAGCTCTGAGTCACTGACTCATTCGCAACCTTGTATTCGCTTTATTTCCCGCTTCTATTGCCAGATTGGTTTTAGAGTTGTGAGAGTCATAATCGGTGCGTTTACCTCTATGTATTTTGCGTTTTATTTTATATGCTATTTATTACATATATGTGTACTAAATTGTTGTTCCGTTCTTTTCAGAATAACCTGTAATTAATGGATAGACCTCCCTTTGCTTCATTCAACATTACTTCCTTGTTGCTTAAATTTACCTCCATTATTATTATATGAGCCTTGTTAGAATTCCATTTGTTTGTTGCAAATTCTCTTTTAACGTGCCATTTGTCTTTATTTGTAGTTTGCAGCACTTCACGTCAAGAGTGAGTGCCTCCCCGATAGGCATCAATATATATATATATATATATATATATATATATATATATATATATATATATATATATATATATATATATATATATATATATATATATATATATATATATATATATATATATATATATATATATATATATATATATATATATATATATATATATATATATATATATATATATATATATATATATATATATATATATATATATATATATATATATATATATATATATATATATATATATATATATATATATATATATATATATATATATATATATATATATATATATATATATATATATATATATATATATATATATATATATATATATATATATATATATATATATATATATATATATATATATATATATATATATATATATATATATATATATATATACATATATAATAAGTTTATAAAGTTTATAAGTTAAAAATGAAATAAACCAAAATAAAGGGTGGTTAAATTGTATGGGCCGATGTTGAATGTGAACCACACCTAAACGTCAAGTTTTTTACTGCATTTCATTTGACTTTTTTCAATTTCAGACTTACTCAATTTGAACCATGGAAAGATACACAATGGAGCAACGTGTTAAAGTTATTCAGGCTTATTATGAAAATGGGCGTTCAAATCAAAATGCATATCGTGCACTTCGTGATTTTTTTGGTCAATTTAATCGTCCAAATATGCGTACAATCGGAAAAATCGTGAAAAAATTTGAGCAAACCGGGTCTGTAGGAGATTTGAAAAGACCAGTGCATGCTCGTTACAGCTCGTACTGCAGAAAATATTGCTGCTGTTCGCGATAGTGTGGCTGAGGAGCCATCCACTTCAACTCGTCGTCGTGCCCAACAATTGCACCTCTCACGCTCGTCGTTGATGAACATTATGCATAAAGACTTGCATTTAAACGCTTACAAGGTGCAATTGACTCAAGAACTAAAGCCTCTTGACCATACAAAACGTCGTCAATGGTCAGAATGGTGGCAAGAAATGGCAACAGTGGATGATCAATTTTCGAGGAAAATCATCTTCAGTGATGAGGCACATTTTCACCTCAGTGGATTCGTCAATAAGCAGAATTGCCGCATTTGGGCGAATGCTAATCCAAGAGTGATTGTCGAAAAACCAATGCACCCACAAAGAGTGACTGTTTGGTGTGGTTTATGGGCTGGCGGCATCATCGGGCCGTATTTTTTCCAAAATGA
>SEYY01019733.1:5000-7500 GCA_009176605.1 Armadillidium nasatum
ATTATTATTATTATTATTATTATTATTATTATTATTATTATTATTATTATTATTATTATTATTATTTATTATTTTTATTCTTATTATTATTTTATTATTATTATTATTATTATTATTATTATTATTTTTTTTATTTTATTTTTATTATTATTATTATTATTATTTATTATATTATATATTTTTATATTGTATTATTATTTTATTATTTTTATTTTATTAATTATTATTATTATTATTATTATTATTATTATTATTATTATTATTATTATTATTATTATTATTATTATTATTATTATTATTATTATTATTATTATTAATTAAAGAAGGAAAATATACATCGTTAATGCTAAAACAATGTTTTCCTAACCAAAGAATTACCTCTAGCAATAGATAACGAAAGAAACGTACAAATTTTATGAATTTACAAAAATTAACTTTATGAAATTTGAGAATTGTTCAGTAAAGGAGAGCGAGGTAGTAAGCAATCTAAAACAGAAATATTCTTTTCCTGAGACTCAGAAATATGGTGTCATAAAATTCAATTATAATTTCCAGGTGTCATGACATTCTTACAGTCGGCAAAATATGAATTTTACTGCTGTAACCCGAACTTATTTTGCTGGGAGAGAAAAAGTTGTTTTAACGTTTTGATTGCCGTGATATCCATTTTCATAGATACAATATAAAAATAAATCATTGTGTCGCTTGGCTTTTATGTGTCGATGGTTTAATGTAGAGGCGCTTATCGTTTTCTTAAGGAGTTTTATATATTTTTGCAATATTAGATATAAATAATGAATAAGAAATTATTTCTTTACCAGACTTTCTTAACTTTTTAATCCTCATGAATCCCCATAGTGCCAAAACATTATTAATTAACCTCACAACACCATAATTACCTCATATTCATTATAAGAGGTAATTATGAATTACAAATTGGGATATTTATCGTACAGCTGAGTAATAAAATTTATTTTGCTTGACAGGCGTCTAATTCAAAAAATATAGAGATATTTATCCAGACGTCTGAATAATAAATTAAAATGTTCACGTAATTATTTCATGAAAAAAAATATTTTTTAAGTTTTTATTTACAAAAAAAAATATATTAAGAAATACGTATTTCATGCTCTTTATTTAATCTTTGTTTACATTATAATGTAAGCATAAATTATGAAAGGATCTGAAAAGTTTTTTTAATACATTAAGTTTTATTTTTAAGGACCCACTGCGACCCTCCCGTATATGTGATCCCAAACCCTATGTAGAGAAACGCTACTCTATGCAATAAGCATATACGATTTAAATTATTTTTCATTTTTTTTTATTATTATTATTCTTGAGATTATAATAATAATTAATATTATTTATTATATTCTGTGTTTTACTATATCCATTGTTCTAAACCCAAAAGTTGAACTTGATGCTGGACTAGATTTGCCTTCTGAAAAGTTTAATCAAAGGAAAACCATTAATTTATTATTAATTATATGAAAAACGTATAAAGGGAAAACATTAGTTAGCAGAAATTTAGACATTTTATCATAGCGTAAAAGAAAAAAAAGAAGAAGTCTCCAAAAATGTCAAAGTTCAAAGACCTCCCCTCCCCCCCAAAAAAAAATCCCTTCTAGAGAAAGTTTAGAAGGATTCATAAAGTTTAACACACAAACACGTTCTAGTACCTCAGTAGGAAATCTTTTCTTTCTTCATAAAAAAAAAGAAAAAAAAAAAACGAACTTAAACCCAAGCAGACTAGAGTGACGAAGATTTGAAAATATTTTTGAGTTTAATAAAAGTTAAAATGTAAAAAACAATATTTGTAATACTATATACGAAAAACAAAGAAAGAAAATATCAAATTTATTTTCCTACATACTCAACCACATCACAATTCTCCTTAAATACACTTTATTTCACAAAAGGTCCATTTGCACTTGAATGCTTTATCATTAGACTGAGTATGAAGTGGGGGCTTGATTTTTTAAACCCAAAAATCAACGAAAATTTAACTCAGTTTAATACAGCTTACCCTAAATATATATATATATATATATATATATATATATATATATATATATATATATATATATATATATATATATATATATATATATATATATGCGTCCGTGCGCGCGCGCATGTTTGTATTGATATAGGTGTGTACTTTACATGAATGCAGCAATAAACGTCAATAAGAACGTATAAAGGAAGTAATTAAAACAATTCTTTGCTAAGGAATGTCGTAGAAATTGAAATAAAACTCGAAAACATAAATTCAAAATCTTCGCCATAAAATGGTCAAAGGGCGTAAGAGAAGGCGAACTCGCCAAAGTTTTGCATATGAGGCGACTTCGGCGGGAGATTGCTCGCCAAAGTGTTATGGCAAAAGAGCTGACATATTTCTAATATTTCACACAAGTTTATAGTTTTAAACACCTATAATTACACTATATATATATATATATATATATATATATATATATATATATATATATATATA
>SEYY01019733.1:10000-12500 GCA_009176605.1 Armadillidium nasatum
CGCTTGACCTAAAGTTTGTATTCATGCTTAAGTGACCCTCGTGGACCATTCATGCTTCAGAAACTTACTGCTTTGAGATTAAATTATTCTCAATTCAGAGTCATGCTGAGCTCACGCATGACACTCATGTAAAAGATCATGTTGACTATTTCTCCAAGGTTTGAGGGTTGCTGTTTGTGTCTTTTTATGGTTTTATGTCTCTTTTGTCTTTGTTCATTAATATTATTATTATTTTTATTATTATTAATTATTATTTATTATATTATTTTATTATTATTATTATTATTATTATTATTATTATTATTATTATTATTATATTATTATCATATTATTATTACCTTTCTCTCTGCTATCCGTTCTTTGCTGTTGCTGTTATTATCTTTTAGTTGTTTCTTCATTATTATTTTATTAAGATATTTTTCTTTGTTGTTGTTGCTATTATTATTGTTGTTCTTATTTTTCAATTGTTCATTATTATTATAATATTATTATGACTATTCCATTTGTAATTCCAGAAATAAAAATTAAAGACAAGATAGTGAGAAATAAACCACTTATAATAAATGAATTGAATTCCTATTTTACGAACCATAGGAGCAAAATTGACAGTAGAAATGACCTAGACAAATATTTCTGTTACTGACTACGTAGAAATGCACAAAGGTAAAAAATTATTCTCTTTTACAAACATATCTGGTTCCGAAGTCCAAGTGTACAATAAATAGTTTGAAAAACAAAAACTCTTGTCATTCATAGTGTTCCAAACTGCATAAAAGAAATAAATGTCACCAATATTAGCGATTCTTTACAATACTTCAATTGAGTTAGACCACCTTCCAGAAGAACTGAAAATAGCAAGAGTTACTCTCTTTCCTAAAACCGTTAACACATCAGTTCCCAATAACTTCCGTCCCATCTCTATCCTACATACAATTGGTAAAATATTCGAAAATTTGGTGCACCCACAACTTTCAAACTACTTTTACGAGGATGAACTTTTACCAACTTAATTTGGATTTAGAAAAAAATCGCAATAAAGAAGACATGCTAATTCTCTTTACTGAAAATATATACAGAACATTAAATGTCAAATAAACATGGGTACTACTGTACTGGTATTAAATTTTTCAAGAGCATTCGATGTTCCGCACAACTTACTCCTTCAGAAATTAAGATAGGCTTGGCGTTCCGAAAATTTCTTTTACTTGATTCCATTCATATTTATCTGGTAGATACGTGAAATTATGAGATGTATCATCTTCCTTCGCCCTAATTTCTCAAGGGGTGCTTCAGAGATCTATTTTGGGTCCACTATTATTTAACATATATTCAAACTACTTCCAAAACTGTCATAATTCTCTACTCTCTCAATACGTTGACGGTACCGCTATTTTAGTATCAGACCGTAATATAGTTACCCTAAACACAAAAGTATTAGAGAATGTTATAACATGGGTAGAGGTTAACTGTCTTTCTCTGAATTTCTAAAAAACACAATACATAATAATGACAAACGTTAAAAATCCTGTCAAGCTAAATGTTATGGCAAGAGACACAATCATAAATCGAGACAAATCTGCAAAATTTTTAGGAATTATTTTCAATGAGAATCTGTCCTTCAAAAACCACATCAATAGTCTTATTAGCAAACTTTCTTATGCTACATTTGCATTCGTAATTATAAAAAAAACTTTGTTCCAAAATATATACTTAAAAATCTATATTACAGCCTTGGTTACCCACACCGGGATGGGGATGTGTAAGTGTATACCTGCTACAACCCTTAAAAACAACACATAAAAAAATAAATCATATATCTCGATCTTACAATTACTATGAACATACAACCCACTCTTCTCCATATATATCATCCACTACTCAAATTTTCAAAGACATAAACGGAATGTCAAATGAACTCCTGATAAATTTAATTTTTGAATAACCAAAATGCAAGAACACCAAACCTGCGCAGCACAAACTCACGTACACTAGGTAAAAGAAACTACACTTTAATTAAACCTCGTAGAGCTATATCGTACAATGGCATTCAACAGTGGAATAAACTTCTAGAAAGCACACAAGAATTAGCAACATTTCTCACATTTCATAAACATGTCAAAGATCACTTGCTATCAAAATACTAAATAAGATACCCATTAGTCAGCCTCACCACACTTATTCCCAACTTTGCCAAAACTGCTGTAAATAAATAATAATAATAATAATAATAATAATAATAATAATAATAATAATAATAATAATAATAATAATAATAATAATAATAATAATAATAATAATAATAATAATAATTATTATATTATTATTATTATTATTATTATTATTATTATTATTATTATTATTATTATTATTATTATTATTATTATTATTATTATTATTATTATTATTATTATTATTATTATTATTATTAGCTATGATAATTTTTTTTTTGTTATTACTATTATTGTTACGAATATAGCCATTATTGTGTTATTATTATTAT
>SEYY01019733.1:37500-47500 GCA_009176605.1 Armadillidium nasatum
GAAATTAATTAATTAATTAATTTATTAATTTTTATTATTATTATTATTATTATTATTATTATTATTATTATTATTATTATTATTATTATATTATTATTATTACTATTATTATTAGCAGTAGCAGTATAAAAAGGAAAGCGAGAAAGGTTTTAGATTGGGTTCTGAACTTTATTTATTCTTCTACACATGCGCACACGCACACGCACACGCACGATTAACAAATTTCACCATAAAAAGCCTCTTTATATATATATATATATATATATATATATATATATATATATATATATATATATATATATATATATATATATATATATATATATATATATATATATATATATAATATTGCTGATGCGGATGCGGATGCGGATCCGGATGTTGAATTTTCAAAAGTGTGGATGCCGATGCAGAGGTCAGTTTTGTTGAGGATGCGAAGCGTGTGCCATGACTAATGTATGCATATATATATATATATATATATATATATATATATATATATATATATATATATATATATATATATATATATATATATATATATATATATATATATATAAAGTTGAGATACCTTCTTTCCTAGAGAACCTTTAATCTAATTAGAAAGGTTGAAACAAACTCCAATGTTTCTACATACTCATTTAATATACTCTGAACGTTTCATACCGTACTGAAGATAAACCATAGACAACACCTTTTCGAGAAGAGCTGTATGTGTAGAACTACCCAAGATGCGTGAAGCGTACTCCATACAAGGGAGAACAGCATCCCTATAAAGAGCAAGCATCTGGAGTGGTGTAAAGAAATTCTGAAGGCCCCTTGGAAAATCTATACTCTTAGAAGCTTGTTTAGAAAGAGAAGTAATGTGATCTTTCCAAGAAAGATCATGAGAAAAAGAAACACCAAGAATAATAAGGAGAAAGGAATGTTTGAGTTGTGTGTTTTTGAAGAAGATATCATAGTTGAGTATAAGATTGTGTCGAGTGGAGAGATGGAGGATTTTAGTTTTGGTGGCGTTGAAAACGACCTTGTTTTCTCTGCCTTATTTGAAATTCGATATAGATCAGAGATTAGTTGCTCTAAGGCTGCACTCTTTGCGTCTATTAACTGCTGTTGGGAAGGACGCCTTTCAAATAGAAAAGAGTAATGAAGGGTTGAGTCATTGGCATAGGAGTGGATAGGAAATGAAGTAACAGAGAGAAGGTCATTTATTAAAAGCAGAAAAAGGGCTGGAGATTGGATAGATTCTAGGTGAACACCTCTATTAATAGATTTGAAGGATCAACGGTGGCCGTCTACAACAGCTGCTATAGAACGACCAGAAAGGAAATTACAGTAAAGGCACAGAGGAATGGATATATTCGGAAAAAGGAAAGTTTAGAAATCAAAGCTTTGCTCCAGACTTTATCAAAAGCCTTCTATATGTACAGCGCTACAGCAAAATATTCCCGAAATCCCGAAGAGCGGAAGACCAAGAGTCATCGAGAAGGGAAAGAAGATCACCAGTAGAACGTTTCTTACAAAAACCATACTGACGATTAGAGGTAGGATTAGAAGAATTGAGATATTTCGAAATCTTCCTGTTAAGGATAGATTCGAAAACTTTAGAAAGAACGGAGGTTAAAGAAATGGGACGGTAGTTAGAGGGTTGAAAGGGGTCTCCCTTTTACGGCACAGGCTGAATAAGCAAATGTTTTCAGCAAGAAGAGAAGGTTGAAGTAGAAAGACAAAGGCGAAAAAGTTTATCAAGGCAGGGTGAAATCTCTGAAGCATAAGTTTTGGAAACCATAGGAGGGATACTATCTGAACCATACGCCTTCTTAGTGTTAAGATCAGAGAGAGCAGCATTGACCCCTTTAAGAAAAATTACTATATATATATATATATATATATATATATATATATATATATATATATATATATATATATATATATATATATATATATATATATATATATATATATATATATATAAAGTTGTGATAGTGCATGTCATATTTCCTCATTTGCTGATGCGGATATAGAATTTTCGTCAAGTACGGATGCGGATGTTACAATTTTCGCAAGTGCAAATGCGGATGTGGATGCTGATGTTAATTTTGATGAGGATGCTCCTCGGATGCGGATGCGGATGTTATCACATATATATATATATATATATATATATATATATATATATATATATATATATATATATATATATATATATATATATATATATATATAATATATATATATATATATATATATATATATATATATATATATATATATATATATATATATATATAGTAAGTCCACTATCCCATAATTCATTCACGTCAGCCACATATACATATATAATCACTAAAGAGCTTTATAAAATTTAATTTTCTTTTATTACCTCTTTTCTTAATAAGATGTTTAATTAAATTGCAAAAATTTGCATTTTAAGCTCAAAACTTGACTTTAAATGAAGATTTTTTTTAGCTTTAATATGAAAAAAATCTTAATACAAAGTAATAATAATAATAATAATAATAATAATAATAATAATAATAATAATAATAATAATAATAATAATTAATAATAAAAGCTTTCCGAACACAAAAAATATCTTTATCGATTACTAAAGATTTATATTTATAATTAAAAATAAGTAAAATAAATAATATTAAAAAGTATTTATACAAAATAATAATAATAATAAATATTATTATAATAATAATAATAATAATAATAATAATAATAATAATAATAATAATTATTATATATTATTATTATTATTATTATTATTATAATAATAATAATAATAATAATAATAATAATAATAATAATAATAATAATAATAATAATAATAATAATAATAATAATAATAATAATAATAAGTAATCCAATGGATAACTATTTACAATTAAAAAAATAAATAAATAATTCAAAGTTTTCAATGTTTATATTATTTATATCTTGACATGTTTTTATTTTATTTCTTTGTTATATTATTTATATTATGTATTATTATTTATATTATATATTTATATTATTTATTTGTTATGTTATATTATATTTATATTTTATTATTATTCATTTTATATATTTATATTATTTATTCATGTTATATTATTTATATTTATATTATGTTATTTACATTATATATTTATATTATTTATTCATGTTATATTATTTATATTATATTTATATTTTATCATTATTTATATTATATATATATATTATTTTTATTTATATTATTTATATATTTTATATCATTTATCTTATATATTTATATTTTTAATTTATTTATATTATTTATAATATTATATATTTATTTGTATATATATTTATAAATATATATATATATATATATATATATATATATATATATATATATATATATATATATATATATATATATATATATATATATATATATATATATATATATATATATATATATATATATATATATATATATATATATATATATATATATATATATATATATATATATATATAATATAATATATATATATATATATATATATATATATATATATATATATATATATATATATATATATATATTATATATAGGATTCACTTTTAACGTCTCGATCTCATGAAATGAAAGTTCAAAGATCGAACCCTTCAGTGGAATCTTTGTAAATAATGTTTTTATTTATTTAATTAATGATTTAATTTTTAAGTATTTAATTTCATAAAATTAATTATGGGATATCATATACATTAGTAATTAAATTGTAATTTAATCTTTGATGATAATGATGTTCTACAGTCAAGTTAATGAAAGTAGACTATCTTATTAAATTAAATAACTAATTTATTATTTAGTAAATTTAATTACGTATTTTAAATTAACTAAATTAAATTTAATAAATTAAGAGATCGAAAATCATTATTAGGATTTGCAGATTATTCTAATTATCAATGACTTAAATGATAGTTGAATAATAATAATAATAATAATAATAATAATAATAATAATAATAATAATAATAATAATAATAATAATAATAATATTATTATTATTATTATTATTATTATTATTATTATTATTATTATTATTATTATTATTATTATTATTATTATTATTATTATTATTATTATTATTATTATTATTATTATTATTATTATTATTATTATTATTATTATTATTCAGAATGCTTATTGGAGAAAAGTTGTAATCCTTAAGCTTGTATTCTGTTTGCTTTTAAAATTTCTTGTATAAGTTATTTATCATTTTCACAGAAATTATCATTATTTTTTTATTATCGTTATCATTATTATATAATTTGGATTCATTAATTTATTATTTTTATTATCGGCGTCATTATTGTTATTTTATTATTATTATTATTATTATTATTATTATTATTATTATTATTATTATTATTATTATTATTATTATTATTACCAGTATCAGTTTTGCTATTAATTTTTATTATTATTATTTTTATTATATTGCTATTATTATTATTATTATTATTATTATTATTATTATTATTATTATTATTGTTATTAATATAATTATATTATATATATATATATATATATATATATATATATATATATATATATATATATATATATATATATATATATATATATATATATATATATATATATATATATATATATATATATATATATATATATATATATATATCAGCAAAGGATGCATCAAATAAAATTAAATAAGCAAATATATAAATATGTTAAAAAAAAATAAACATATAAAAATTAAAAGCAATAAAATAATTCCTGCAAATGTTTGGACCAATTACATGGTAGAATCACACCAACAATTTAAAATAATCTTCGCTCTAAGGCGGAGGAATTTATGACAAAAATTAGATAGATTTTTAAAAATTTTTATTTCAGTATTGCTACTCGTGATATAAACCAGGTTAGGTATGGGTCGTGTGTGAAAATAATAATAATAATAATGCTAAAGATGTAAATAATAGTACTAATTATAATAATAATAATTGTAGCAATAAAATAATAAAAAATGTTAATGATAATAATAATAATAAAAAGTAATAATTATGATAAAATAATAGCATCAATTACAATAATAATAAAGACAATAGTGATAATAATAGTAATTATAATAATAATATAAGTAATAATAACGATGATAATAATAATAATAATAATAATAATAATAATAATAATAATAATAATAATAATATATAATAATAAAATTAAAAAGAATTAATAATAATAATCAGCTGAGCTCTGAAGCTTTTAATATTACAGACCTGATGTCAATTAAATAATCCATCAAATATAAGTTTTGAAGGTAACGATTTTCCCCTGAGACAACGTAGCATAGAATAAAAATATGTATATATTATTTATACTGTAATGTAGCTAATATATATATATATATATATATATATATATATATATATATATATATATATATATATATATATATATATATATATATATATATATTAGCTACATTACAGTATAAATAATATATACATATTTTTATTCTATGCTACATTACAAAATATGCGTCGTTCAATTTTACTCTTTCCTTCTATTAATAAGAAATAGTTATTTATTTTATGTTTGCTATTTATATCTTTCGATATTGATTATGAAAAAGTCTTTTTACCCTCTGAGTATGTAATGAGTATTATTACCAATGCTTTTAATGCAATTGCAAAACAGGATAGCATATTTTATAACTCGTATGTTAAACTATATTAAAAATAATATGGAATTTGTAACATGACAACTTATATTTTATAACTCGTATGTTAAACTAAATTAGAAATCATATCGAATTTGTAATAAGATAACTTATATTTTATAACTTATATGTTAAACTATATTAACAATAATATGGAATTTGTAACATGATAACTTATATTTTATAACTCTTACGTTAAACTATATTAAAAATAATTTGGAATTTGTAACAGGATAACTTATATTTTATAACTCGTATGCTAAACTATATTAAAAATAATTTGGAATTTGTAACATGATAACTTATATTTTATAACTCGTATGCTAAACTATATTAAAAATAATACATAATTTGGAACATGACAACTTATATTTTATAACTCGTATGTTAAACTAAATAAAAATCTATAATTTGTAATAAGATAACTTATATTTTATAACTCGTATGTTAAACTATATTAACAATAATTGGAATTTGTAACATGATAACTTATATTTTATAACTCGTATGTTAAACTATATTAAAAATAATTTGGAATTTGTAACATGATAACTTATATTTTATAACTCGTATGCTAAACTATATTAAAAATAATACATAATTTGGAACATGACAACTTATATTTTATAACTCGTATGTTAAACTAAATTAAAAATATTTAATTTGTAACATGACAACTTATATTTTATAAATCAAATGATTACATTTATTAAAGTTAATATAGTAACTTCCAAAATTGTTTACAAACACAATCTGTCACTCTGATTTAAAAATAATTTAGTAATTTAAAACATCCGACATGCATTTTCTAAACAATCTATCATATAATGATACTTTTTTTATTGCTATTATTATTATTATTATTATTATTATTATTATTATTATTATTATTATTATTATTATTATTATTATTATCATAATGATACTTATATGCAATAAAACATTAGATAACGTGCATGATGATTGTTCTATTTAATTATTAAATTAATAAAATCGTTCAAAATTTTGATTCATTAATTTTCCACTCATGTTTTTGATATATATCTATCAGTAATAATAATAATAATAATAATAATAATAATAATAATAATAATAATAATAATAATAATAATAATAATAATAATAATAATAATAAATAATAATAATAAAATTGTTACAAGTATTTGTAACAAGTGTTTTTATTATGAATTGATAAAATAATAACTAATTATTATTATTATTTTTTATTTAAAAAAATTTTTAAATAAAATATATATTATAATATTATATATATATATATATATATATATATATATATATATATATATATATATATATATATATATATATATATATATATATATATATAATATATATAAATATATATATATATATATATATATATATATATATATATATATATATATATAATATATATATATATATATATATATATATATATATATATATATATATATATATATATATATATATATATATATATATATATATATATATATATATATATATATATATATATATATATATATATATATATATATATATATATAAAGTAAAAGCAAACATTGTAATAACAAATAATAATAATAAGGAAAAATAAATAAGCAAATAATAAATAATAATAATACTAATAAAAATAATTGATAATAATAAATAAAAATAGACAAATAAAAAATAATAATAATGATAATAATACTAATAACAATAAATAAAAATAAATAGACAGATAAAAATAATGATAATAATAATAATAGTTAAGAATAATAATTATTAAAAATCATTACTATTTTCTTCATAATAAAATTGTGACTAAAATAAGTAGCTTGTAATATTTTCTGAAGAACTTTAGAGTTCGTTTTACCACCACAATTAATAATAATAATTATATAATTATTATTATTATTATTATTATTATTATTATTATTATTATTATTACTATTAGTCTTTATATTTATTTATTATTTATTTTTCTACTATTTTAGCTATTTTAATATTTTTATGGATTTTAAAATTCTTTTATTTTTACTATTATTATTATTATTATTATTATTATTATTATTATTATTATTATTATTATTATTATTATTATTATTATTATTTTATTATTATTATACGTGGTAGTAGTAGTAGTAGTAAAATTAGACATTTATATACCACATACATAAAACAAACAATCTATAACTAATGTTGTTATTGTTATTATTATTATCATTTTTATTAAATAAATATTAATCATAACTTTTTATTATTATTATTATTATCATTTTTATTTTTATTATTATTATTATTATTATTTAAGACTTTTGGAAATATCAGAATGAGGATTTAGTTAAAACCTATTTTAACAACACAAAACACAGCATATGCGATGAATTTGAAATGTAAATTTAGGCAACATGCAACATCATTCATGTGCAACATATGTTTAGCAATCAAAGGCACAACATCGTGTTTATATATATATATATATATAATATATATATATATATATATATATATATATATATATATATATATATATATATATATATATATATATAATATATATATATATTATTATATATAATAAAAAAAAAAAAAAAAAAAATTTTTTTATTTTTTATTTTCATTTTTAAACATTTCTAAAATTTTCTAAAAAAAAAAATGACACTACGTGATGATGAGCTGATATTGGAACGTGCCTAATGTTAGGACAACGATTCACAATAAACGATAGTCAACATAATCTTTTTAATTAATTAATTTTTGCAGTAAATATTAATTTTAATTTATTTATTAATTTTTACAGTAAAAAATTTAATTTTTGCGAATTTTTAGTTCAAATAGCATGGCTTCGCGCGTGCGTCTAACGTTGATGTGGATCTTAATAATCGTGATTTATATAAGTGAACATTTATTTTTATAATAAAAGTTCACATCTCACGCCATTGCCCTATTCTAGGAGAGAAACTTTTCTAGGTAGTATATACCTAGGATCCCCAAGTGGGATCGAACCGGCGCCCTCAAGCACGTGAGTCAATCACTTTACCATTTGAGCCACGGTAGACGTTACCAAGTTAATCGCAATTTGTAAATAAAAAAAAAAAAAAAAAAAAAAAAAAAAAAATTTTTTTTATTATTTTTTTTTTTTTTTTCAAAGTTCATATTTTACGGGCATTGCCCTATTCTAGGAGAGGAAATTCTCTAGGTAATATATACCTAGTATTCCCAAGTGGGATCGAACCGGCTCTCTCAAGCACGTGAATCAATCACTCTAAAGTTTGAGCCACGGTAGGTGCATTCTATCTATTTGCATTAAAATGAACAAATGATGGTAAGAATGGCTTTGAATTCTGACGCCATTATTATTATTATTATTATTATTATTATTATTATTATTATTATTATTATTATTATTATTATTATTATTATTATTATTATTATTATTATTATTATTATTATTATTTTTAATATCACTCATTATTATATTATTCTTATTGATACTATTATTCTTATTACTATTTTCATCTTTAAAATATATATATTCATTGCTATAATTATTACCAGTATTATCATAGTAAACATCATAAATAACGTCATTGTTATTGCTACTTGCATGATCAATATTTCTTTTTGTTGCTCTAGAAGTAACCTATCACAACCTGTAATTAGTAAATAACGTATAATTATATATATATTTATATGTATTAAACATTGGGGCTCAAAGGAAACCGCAGTGTATTCCCCCAGCAGCCCCTTTTCAGAGAACTGGACAGTCATGATATTACTATTAAGATTATTTTTGATTTTAGTAGAATAGGACCTACTTTTAAACTTTAAACCTGTAAATGTACCATTTCCTGAATAAAGCTTTGTGAATGAATGAATTATTAAATTATTATTATTATTATTATTATTATTATTATTATTATTATTATTATTATTATTATTATTATTATTATTATTATTATATTATTATATTATTTGGATAATTTTTTTTTATTGAAAATTTTGAGTATTTTATGAAAAAAAAAAAGTTTTCCCTGACTCAAGACTTAAATATATATATTATATATATATATATATATAATATATATATATAATATATATATATATATATATATATATATATATATATATATATATATATATATATATATATATATATATATATATAATATATATATATATATATATATATATATAATATATATATAATTACAAAGAAAAAGATATATCTAAAAGAAATTATATTTGTTTATGCTAGTTTTTTCTAACAATTCACCACTAATTCTTTCTTCTATAACCCCACACACA
>SEYY01019733.1:50000-52500 GCA_009176605.1 Armadillidium nasatum
CTAAGCATATTCACAAAAGTAATTATATTTTATAATTACAGTTAATAATTTTTGGAAATATTTTAATTTAAAATCTGTGTAGTTTTAGTCTTAGAAAAGCTTTTAATTTATAGTATTTTTTACTTGTCTTTTACAGGTTTGTATAATTTGGTATTTTTTTTATTTGTAAAAGGAAAAAATTAAAAGTAATTGAGTTATTAAATAATTATAAACATATTTTCAAATCTATCATAATTTCTTATAATTATTGCAAAGATTATTCAAACAGAAAAATTCTCTTAAGAAAAAAGTGAATTTAAAATAATAGCTATTATATATCATTATAACTTTTTTTTTTTTTACAAAGTTTTGGGGATTTTGAAAGTTTTTAGGATTTTTCTTTGTTTTTCTTTTTTTTTTTTCTTTTTTTCTTCGTGTTTTGCTTCTTATCTCAGAGCGATCTTTCTTCATATCTAAATAATGATCGATTTACATAAAATATTTATCTCTATTTAATAAATTTCAGAAGTTTCCAAAATTATAGTCGGATATATATATATATATATATATATATATATATATATATATATATTATATATATATATATATATAATATATATATATATATATATATATATATATATATATATATATATATATATATATATATATATATATATATATATATATATATATATATATATTATATATAATATATATATTATATATATATATATATATATATATATATATATATATATATATATATATATATATATATATATATATATATATATATATATATATATATATATATATATATATATATATATATATATATATATATATATATATATATATATATATATATATCACGGGCATTGCCCTATTCTAGTGGAACAAAAATAGGGGTTGGGAGTAGTAATTGTCGAAAGATGAAATTAAGGGGCCACTCTATATATATATATATAATATATATATATATATATATATATATATATATATATATATATATATATATATATATATATATATATATATATATATATATATATATATATATATATATATATATATAGACTATATACTGGTGCTGGGGATTCGAACCCTGACCTCTTAGCTGGTAATATAGAGTATTACCTCTGCCCTATGACACTTCAAATGGAAATCGCTAAGAGAAAGTTCTTAGACAACTGCCAAATTCTTAGTAAAGCAAAATTCATTATCCTGTTAGACTGTCAAAAAGTAGAAACAGAACTCATGCTACATGTAGCATGTACGATTTAAAATTCGTACTGTGTATTTCACGTAGGCGGAACTTCACTACATCACATCGATTACAATTTAAATGCAAAATAGAAAGCATAGAACAAAGTTGAAAGGATAAGCCAGCAACACACAAACATCAGTCAGTCTGAATGATATAGTGACCTTTTCATATCCGAACTTCATTGTAAGAATTTATAAGTGAGCAAATGGCTAGTGCAATTTTTCTGACTCAAAAAAAAAAAAAAAAAAAAAAAAAAAAAAAAAAAAAAAAAAAAGGATATATTTTTTTTTTTTTTTTTTTTTAAAAATATTAAATATTATATAATATTATATATATATATATATATATATATATATATATATATATATATATATATATATATATATATATATATATATATATATATATATATTATATCTCCTCCGGTGGGCAAAGGCCAGAGGCCTACCAAATTCCACCGGAGTTGGAAAAGATATATATATATAACTTAAAATTTAAAACGGATTTAGGACTTTCGACGTAAATACGTCTTCATCAGACCCCAAAACTAAAATGTGGAAAAAGTTTTAGAAGGGAAAAAAAGATCAGCTCAAAATATTAAAAGACAAAGCAAAATTAAAATACCGGCAAAGGAATTATTTTAATTTTGCTTTATTTTTATTTTTAAAATCTAAAGTTTTAGTTTGTCCAAGCTTGAGAAGAGGGAGCTCTAGAGGAGAGTGGAGTGGAGAGGAGAGGAGAGGAGAGTAGAGTGGAGTGGAGTGAAAGTTTTCATAATTTGGTGAGGTTATCTTTTTCAAACATTTTTAACTTTCTTACTTTTTAGTTTCGTTATTCTTAAAAGGATGCATTTACGTAGAAAGGGCTAATCAGTTTAATTTTTAGTTACTCATATATATATATATATATATATATATATATATATATATATATATATATATATATATATATATATATATATATATATATATATATATATATATATATATATTTATGTTCTTTTTTTTTTTCTTTATTAATACCATCAATCTTAAATCTATTCAATAGAGACGTAATACAAGGAAGATTGATAATCAATTTTTAAATATATTTTATCACACAACAGAACGATAACTTTAAATTTCAATCTAGCATTTGATAATATAATCAAGATATATTTTAGTTTAAAATATTTTTTTAAATTAAATTAAATGTTAAAAAAAAATTTAATTTTTATTTTTTTTATTTTTTATTTTTTACTTTTGAATGATT
>SEYY01019733.1:67500-75000 GCA_009176605.1 Armadillidium nasatum
TTTACATTCTACTGAAGCTGAACTCTTTTTCTCAAACTTTTGCCTCTAACTCTACCTTAGGCGATTCGGGAGCTGTTCTTCCTCTTTCAATTCCCTCCAACTCACTTATGCCTAATATTGTAATTTCTTCTAAAGATTTCATTTCTGCTCTCTCTCTCTCTCTCTCTCTCTCTCCCGAGAATAACACTAAGAAAGCATATGGTTCAGATGATATTCCACCTGCTGTTTTCAAAACTTGTGCTTCTGAACTTTCTCCCTGCCTTGGTAAACTATTTTGTCTGTCTTTACATCGACCTTCCCTTCTTGCTGGAAACATGCTCTCATTCAGCCTGTACTCAAGAAGGGGGACCACTCTGAACCCTCTAAACTATCGTCCTATTTCGTTATTCCCCGTTCTTTCTAAAGCTTTAGAATCTATCTTTAACAGGATGATTTGGAAACATCTCAATTCTTCTAATCTTATCTCTGATCGTCAGTATGGCTTTAGTTAAAGGACGCTCTACTAGTGATCTTCTTTCCCTTCTTTCTGGCTGTTGGTCCTCCGCTCTTCTGCATTTCGGTAAATCTTCGCTGTAGCGCTAGACATATCGAAAGCTTTCGATAGAGTTTTGCACAAAGCTTTGATTGTCAAATTTCACTCTTTCGGGATGTATCTTCTCTGATTTCCTTTCTGGTCGTTCTATAGAAGCTGTTGTAGACGTCCACCGTTCTTCCTTTAAATCTATTAATAATGTTGTTCCTCAGGGATCTGCCTATCCTCAACTCTTTTTCTACTTTTCATTAATGACCTTCTCTCTATTATTTCATCGCCTATTCACTCTTATCCAAATGATTCCACCTTTCATTATTCCTTTCACTTTGAAAGACTCCCCCTTCCAACAACAGTTAATAGACGCTAGAAGGGTGGCCTTGGAGAATTTGACCTCTGATCTTTCTCGTATTTCAAAATGGGGCAGAGAAAACATTGTCGTTTTCAATGCCTCAAAAACTCAGTTCTTCCATCTCTCTACTCTACACAACCTTCCACACAACTATGACATCTTCGAAAACACACAACAAACCTTCATCTGTCTTGAATACTCTCGGTGTTTCTTTTCGTGATATTTCATGACAGGACCACATTACTTCCCTCTCTAAACAAGCTTCTAAGAGGTTGAGTGATCTGTGGCGCCATCGTTATTTCTTTACGCCACCCCAGTTACTGTATGAAGTACGCCTCACACATTTATAAACTCTTTCGTTCTTATTAGCACTCTGCAATCTCTTTCTTTTCGTCGAATTGGTGCGTCACACTCTCTATACTATCGCTATTACAACGGACACTGCTCTTCTGAACTTTTCCGTCGCATACCTCCTACATTGCGAAGGGCTCGTATGGCACGACTTCTACATAGCCTCATCCTTTCTATGTTTAATTCTCTGACCCCAGACTTAACTGTTATACTCAATCTTACTTGTTCTCTCTTGATAAAGTCTGGAACACACTCCCTTTATCTGTTTACCTCAACTTATTTTGACTTGCACACTTTTAAACGACATATATCGTGACATGTCGGCCATTAACGACCAGATTTCCGATATTTCCCCAACTCTGGTGGAAATTGGTAGGCCTCTAGCCTTTGTACACCAGAAGATATATATATATATATATATATATATATATATATATATATATATATATATATATATATATATATATATATATATATATATATATATATATATATATATATATATATATATATATATAATATTATAATTATAATTCTTTTATATTAATTATTTAATTGAGCTAAATAAAGAAAATATTATTTGATAATTATATATATATATATATATATATATATATATATATATATATATATATATATATATATATATATATATATATATATATATATATATATATATATATATATATATATATATATATATATATATTGATACGAATAAAAAATTATATATATATAGTTCGATAAGTGTCTAATATAACCTGAGGCAAGTCAGCGCTTTATTTCACTACATATAAATAACTTTCTCTTTGTTGTTGAGGAGAAGAACGGCTGGCAGCGTCGTTTTCCAACCGAAGGAAAAAAAAAATAATGAACTGAATTCGATTTCCAAATTATTTTATCCAAGTAAAATTCCAGAATCAAATCTGCTTATGTCATCAATTTCATATTAATATATATATATATATATATATATATATATATATATATATATATATATATATATATATATATATATATATATATATATATATATATATATATATATATATATATATATATATATATATATATATATATATATATATATATATATATATATATATATATATAGACTAAGAATAATAGTTTAATTAAAAGAGAAATATTAAGCGTTTCTTTATAAGACACAGTTCAATTTCTATCATCCCTGAATGACGAAGGGAGGAAGCAAGGTAACGTTTCCACAGAGACTTCCATTAATAAAGATTCTTCTAAGTTGTAAACCATTTTGGTTTCATTTATTTCAACTATGCATCATGAGAATTATATAGCCAGGTTGCTAATCTCATCCTACTCTTGCTCGCGCGTGAGCATATACACACATGCTCATACATACACACATTCACAGCATACACACACACACACACACACACATATATATATATATATATATATATATATATATATATATATATATATATATATATATATATATATATATATATATATATATATATATATATATATATATATATATATATATATATATATATATATATATATATATATATATATATATATATATATATATATATATATATATATATATATATATATATATATATATACGCAGTGTGTGTGTGTGTGTATGTAGGATATTGTCGATATCTATGCATATAATCGATAAAGATATTATATAATATATTCCCGTTGAAAAAAATAATCCCACATTGTTGCTAAAGATTATTCAGATCGATTATCAATATTGCAAAATTATCATTAAATAAAAAATGAAAGAAAATTACTTACCTTAATTATTTGTATTACCAAACTTCTGACTCCTAATTATTTATCTTCACCAAATGATTTGAAGGATGTAATATTAAATAAACATAATAACAACAATAAATGACTAAGGATATAACAGCTAAAGAAATATCAACCCCTTAGTAATAATATGACCAAATATGACCATATGACATGACCTATTTCCTATTAACTTTAGGTACAACATGAAAGACTCGCAACCCTTCTTTTAAAGCTCATATAGAAAATGAACCATTAATTAAATTATACGAGAATGATCTCTATGATGATTTACTCAAGTGGTGAAAATTTATGGAAAGAAATAATAAAATTGCAATGGTCCTGCTTGCACAAAGGAAGCAAAAAATCTCTCTTTCTAAAGGAGCATATGAATTGGAGTGATTCTTTTAGGAATTTCTAGCTGAAATGGCTAGGAATTTAAGTCTATCTATTAGCCCAAATATCTATCTTATGTAACTGATATTATCGAGGGCTGATTACAGTAGTGTATATATATATATATATATATATATATATATATATATATATATATATATATATATATATATATATATATATATATATATATATATATATATATATATATATATATATATATATATATATATATATATATATATATATATATATATATATATATATATATCTCTTTCTCCTATGAATATATTAGTAAATGCACGAATGTTTGATGCATTTATATGCCATATTCGAAAAGTCAATAGGATTTTTAAGTGTTACGCAAGCACGCAATGATTATTTTATGCACCAAACTTTGCATATTTTCTCTTTACGAAGTTTTGAACGTAAATGAACCTTATGACGTCATATTCCGGAATAATGACGTCATAACCATAGCAATTACCTTTAAAATTACTCGTGTTTATTCCTTTCGGATATTTACATCTTCTCTTAAGGGTAATTTCGAATTATTTTAAAGATGTTGTAAATCAAGGCGAGTGGGAGCTTTAAATTCTTTTATGATGCTGGAGCATATAAACGTACTTACAAACGCACATACACACAAACACACCTATACAATACTCTCCCACTCCCACACACACTCATATATATATATATATATATATATATATATATATATATATATATATATATATATATATATATATATATATATATATATATATATATATATATATATATATATATATATATATATATATATATATATAGGGGGAGGGAAGTAGCGCTCCCGAGGCGATGAGATTACCCAAATTGGGTATATGGGATGTTAAAGGTCCCGGTGCCCAATGGTTCGTTCCATTTTGCGCTCACCTTCTTCTACACGGAGTAGGCTCTCCTACGCACACACAAAACATTAATACAGACACCCTTTTTAAAAAATAAATAAATAAATAAATAAATGATGGCCTCAACAACAGTAGCCTCGGAGAAGCCCCGGGGGGGGCGACTTCCAAAAATAGCCCCTCATCCACCCCTTCCCCCATCACCACTTGGGAGTTGGTGGCCTCCGGTGATGGGGTTGGTGCCACCAAGACTCTGCAGCCGGCTTGTCCTGATGCACGGTCAATTTTTTTCATTAATTTCTGCACCATTCACAGTCTGCACTCCAATTTCCACTTTGTTGAACATCACCTCTCTTCTTCTAGACCTCACCTCTTATTCTTGACCGAAACTCAGACGTTTGAGTGTTCTGACAGTAAACCCTATTCTGTTTCCTCTTACTGTCTCTATCCTCAATTTTCAGCCAAAGGCGATTGTTGCGCATACGTGCTCATCGATGTCGTTTGTTCTCGCGTCTCTAATTTGGAGTCTTCTGAATTTTCTACCTTATGCCTTAGGCTTTCTTGCGATTCTACAACTAAATTCATTTGTTCTGTTTATTTATCTCCTAATTCTACTGACTATCCTAAATTCTTCGACTATTTAAACTCCAAAATAGGGCACATTCTCTCTTCTTCTCCTTTCTCTGAAATCATCATATTAGGTGATTTCAATGTTCACCACCGCCAATGGCTTTCTTCTAGCTTTTATGATAAAGCTGGTGAACGTGCCTTCCATTTCGCTATCCAAAACGACCTTGAGCAGTTGGTGCAGCTCCCTACTCGTATCCCTGATCGTCTTGGAGATGAACCCAACATTCTAGACTTTTTTCAAACTTCTAATCCTTCTCCTTATACTGTTAAACTCTTTCCTACTCTGGGTTCCCCCAATCGCCTTCTTATCTCCGTATCCTCTTCTATCTCTTCAAGTCTTCCGCAGGAAAGACCCCCTTCTATTGAAAGGAAACGTTTGTGGCATTTTGGTGCCGCAAACTGGTCGGACTTGCGGTCGTACTTCTTTGATTTCCCATGGAATGATTATTGCTTCCGTGGTTCCGTGGGAGGGTGTGCAGAACGCATTACTGAGGTGATTCTCTCTGGCATGGAAGGCGTACATTCCATTTTCTTTCCCTTCTACTAAACCTAACAAACCTTGGTTTAACTCTGCTTGTTCTCGCGCTATCCGTCGCAGGAATATAGCCTTCAGGGATTACCGTCGTCTTCAAACTCCAGAAACTCATGCTACTTAATTTTCATCAAGGAATCGTGAAAAATCAATCTTTCGTAACACTAAAAACTCTTTTCTCCATAGAAAATGCAGTAATCTTTAATCTTTCTGGTTCCTCTTCCTCACGCTCTTTCTGGAATTTTGCAAAAAAATGTCAACTCTAACTTTGCTTCTTCCTCTTTCCCTCCTTTAGTATCTTCCGACGGCACAACTGCTGTTTTACCTTCTTCTAAAGCGGAACTCTTTGCTCAAACTTTTGCCTCTAACTCTACCTTAGACGATTCCGGAGCTATTCCTCCTTCTTCAACTCTCTCCAACCCCCTCCAACTCATTTATGCCTAAAATTAGAATTTCTTCTAAAGATGTCATTTCTGCTCTCTCTGAGCTTAATACTAAGAAGGCGTATGGTCCTGATGGTATTCCTCCTGTGGTTCTCAAAACTTGTGCTTCTGAGCTTGTACCCTGCCTTGGTAAACTATTTCGTCTTTGTCTCTCTACTTCAACCTTCCCTTCTTGTTGGAAACGTGCGCTCATTCGTGTGCCGAAGAAGGGGGACCCCTCAACCCTCTAACTACCGTCCAATTTCTTTGTCCTCCGTTCTTTCTAAAGTTTTTGAATCTATCCTTAATAGGAAGATTTGGAAACATCTCAATTCTTCTAATCTTAATCTTAATCTCTTCAAGAATATTCTTAAATTTTCTAGAAATTTCACTGGTTTTTGAATATTTCTGATAGCGGATTATATATTTTGGCATTCAACTAACCGCAATTGTACAACTTTTTCAAATTATCGCTATCGCTATTCCGCAATTTTATTTTGTTAGTCCGCTATTTGCTGAATAGCGAATTGCGGACTTAAATTGCAGAATGCCAACCTTTGATAATAAATGCTGAGAAAAACTTTCGGTGAATCCGGTTGCATCAGAAACTTTCAAAACATACATCTCTAATAATAGTAATAATAATAAAATAATAAAAATTATAATTATAATAATAATATTAACATATAACAACACAATAATAATAATGATAATAGTAACATAGCAATGCAATAATAATAATAATAATAATAATAATAATAATAATAATAATAATAATAATAATAATAATAAAATAATAATAATATTAATAATAATAATAATAATAATAATAATAATAATAATAATAATAATAATAATAATAATAATAATAATAACAATAATAGGTAAATAAATAAATAAATTTATATTGTCAATGAAAGTTTCTTGAAAACCAAAAGTCTTCTATATATATATATATATATATATATATATATATATATATATATATATATATATATATATATATATATATATATATATATATATATATATATATATATATATATATATATATATATATATATATATATATATATTATATATATATATATATATATATATATATATATATATATATATAGTATATATATATATATATATATATATATATATATATATATATATATATATATATATATATATATATATATATAAATATATATATATATAATATATAATATAATATAAATAAAATATATATATATATATATATATATATATATATATATATATATATATATATATATATATATATATATATATATATATATATATATATATATATATATATATATATATATATATATATATATATATATATATATATATATATATATATATATATATATATATAGGCAACATTTTCAGTCATAGATTACTCATCCTTAAAAATATAAAAATGTGTTTTTATATTTTTCTTTCCTTGAGCTCTAATATTGTTTTTTTTTCACCTCTTCCACCCTTCCTATTTATGACGTCACGCCGATTGACTTATCATCACTAAAATTAAATTGTTTTTTAAATATTTGATCAACTTCGCTTTAAATGATTTTGATGCTAATACTTCTCGA
>SEYY01019733.1:95000-97500 GCA_009176605.1 Armadillidium nasatum
ATATATATATATATATATATATATATATATATATATATATATATATATATATATATATATATATATATATATATATATATATATATATATATATATATATATATATATATATATATATATATATATATATATATATATATATATATATATATATATATATATATATAATTAATGGTATTTAGTGGTTAGAAAATAAATTGACAACATCAATTAAAATATAATAATGGATTATTTAAATTGATTATTAATTGTATCCTCAATGGTGGATTAAAATATATCAATCACATATAATAAATAGCTGAAGTACGAGTAGTTGAAAGAAAGGTGAAAATTTTTGTATTATAGTAAGCGGTTTACATTTTTGAAGATATAAATGCATGGCACACGAACATTTGTCAAATAGGGAACCACCGATTTTATGCCTGACCCGTGAATGGTAGTGAAAAAACAGTAAATTTAATTTTTTTAAACTGCATACTACTGGGTAAGTACATATGTATAGCATATTAAAGTTGTACTATCTTTTCTGGAAAATGAAAAACCATGACGAAATAATTATTCTATATATAAAGACTACGGACCTTACGTAGAAGATGCTCCCATTCCATTTTTAATAACGTGTCTTACAGTACCTAACTTAATCTAACCTAAACTAACTTAACCTAAACTAACCTAACCTAACCTAACCTAACAACCTAAACTAAACTAACCTAACCTAACTTAACCTAAACGAACCTAACCTAACGCAACTTAACCTAACTTAACCTAAACTAACCTAACCTAACAACCTAAACTAACCTAACCTAACCTAACCTAGCCTAACTTAACGTAACCTTAACTAAAAACTTTTCTACACAAGAACCATGACTGCTTTTGAATCTAGTTTTATTTTGTGTCCGTCTTTTGTCCAACAAATTTAAGTAGAAGTAAAGTAAGGAGAACTTCCTTGACCAACCCACTTTAAATTATAACTTCTGTGTCATTTTAATCTAAAAATAACAATTACATTCCGTTACACACACGCACACACACACATGTAGGATTGATATAAACGTATGTTTTAAATAGATTTACATTTCAAAGTTAAATTATATTTATAATTGCTTTCTAGTATTAATAAACGTGCATTAGTTGTTTAAATACTTTTATATTTTTAAATATTTAGTTTTATATATATATATATATATATATATATATATATATATATAATATATATATATATATATATATATATATATTATATATATATATATATATATATATACTAAAATAAATCTTCAAACAAAGAAAATTTTAGAATTGCTTTAGAATTAATAGTATTAATTATTTACTTGATCTAATTTTTCTAATTTGTAGTTTTCTTTCATACTTTTTCTTTATCTGTAGGAGTCTTAAAGAACAGATTTAACATAATCATAGAATGTATTTTTTTTTGGAGTAGGGAGCAAGGAGCGGAGGAGGAGAGTTTGCATTCAGTACTGCATCGATAATTTCTTTTTATCTTTCTCCTTTCAATGGAGTTGCTCTCCTTTTAAATAATGCGATTCTTCCCTTGCTTTTCTAATTGAGAAATTCTCTCTCGAATGCGACGTTTCCTCGAGACCTTCGAACTCGTTCCGTATTTGTAGCAAAGTCCTTAGAGACATCTTTTGTGACTTGATTTTCACAACAAATGGACGATGCCTAATTTAAAGTAGTATATTTTTTTCCTTCTTTCGAAAGAAGGGGAATTAAAAGATGATATCGTAGAAGAAGAAGAAGAAGAAGAAGAAGAAGAAGAAGAAAGAAGAAAAGAAGAAGAAGAAGAAGAAGAAGAAGAAATAAAAGAAAGAAAAAGAAGTAGAAGAAGAAAGGAGAAATAGAAGAATATGAAAGGAGGAGAAAAGAAGAAAAAGAAGAAAAAAGAAGAAAAGAAGTAGAAGAAGAAAGGAAAAATAGAAGAGTATGAAAGGAGAAGAAAGAAGAAATCAGAAGAATAATGAAAAGAGAAGAAGAAAGGAGAAATAGAAGAATATGAAAGGAGGAGAAAAGAAGAAATTAAAAGAAAAAAAAGAAAAAAGAATTAGAAGAAGAAAGGAGCAATAGAAGAATATGAAAGGAGGAGAAAAGAAGAAATTATAAGAAAGAATAAAAGAAAGAAAAGAGAAGAAGAAGAAAGGAGAAAGTAGAAGAAATAAGAAAGGAGGAGAAAAGAAGAAATTAGAAGAAGAATAAAAGAAAGAAAAAGAAGTAGAAGAAGAAAGGAGAAATAGGAGAATATGAAAGAGGAGAAAAGAAGAGGAATAATACAAGAGGAAAAAAAAAAGTAAAAGAAGTAAGTAAGAAAAGATGAAAATGTAATTTGTAAACTCGTTTTAAAATTCGATGAAAGAAAAAACTTTTTATTGCATTTTTTCTTATTTATTTTTTATTTATTTATATATTTTGTGAATAAAAATATGTTTTCATTTCCATAATAACTTTGAATTAAAAAGTTTCCGAACTTGACTTGAAGTCTTGC
>SEYY01019734.1:0-39845 GCA_009176605.1 Armadillidium nasatum
GCTTGTAAATTTGTAGGAACATGAGAAGGAAGTCAAGGGAAGGAGAAGTGGGAGCATAGACACTCCAATGTGAGACAAGGGTACGCTAGAGACCCTCTGAGAAGGTGAAACGCGAAAAGGAACGAACCAAAGGGTAACGGAGTTAAACGGGATGGTCTAGCCCACCCTATCACTCAGCGGTTTAGCCCAATGGGGGGTACTTTCATCGCTTCGGAAGGCGCTACGTCCTCCCCTATAATATATAATATATATATATATATATATATATATATATATATATATATATATATATATATATATATATATATATATATATATATATATATATATATATAATCATGTAAAAAAAAATAATTAAGAAAATAGGAAAAAGTGGGACATAAATTGAAAAAATTGTGCAGAGGTCAAAGTTTCGAATCCTAGTCTCTACAGATTTTTGCTTTATCGTGGGTAGTTCGATCCCACTTGAGGATCCTAGGTTTATACTACCTATAAAAATTTTTCTCCTCGAGTTGGGCAATGCCCATGAGATGTTGAAGTTTTCGAAAATAAGAGTCTGAGAGCATTGTGTGGTATCGAAAGAAGAGATAGAGTCTGGAGTGTTAAAATAAGTGAGATGTGTGGTTGGTGAGCTAAGCAGAGTATATATATATATATATATATATATATATATATATATATATATATATATATATATATATATATATATATATATATATATATATATATATATATATATATATATATTACACTCTACACCGTATCGCGCAAGATGCAGGGTGGTGTCGGCTGCAGAAACTTCATATTCCTGCAGTCGTACTTGGGAAGAAAAAAAAACGGTTTAAAAGGTTCCCAGCCTCTAGAACCAGGCGAAGAATTATTCCTCATATGTCCTGACTGCGTCGAAATCCCAATCCATTTTGACCAGAAGTTATCTAGAAGTTTCAATTAAAAATTTTATTGCTTCACGGATGATTTGATTTAAAATTACTTAAAAGACCTCTTTCTAAAATTTTGTTGCTCCACAGATGATTTTGATTTAAAATTACTAAAAGACCTCTTTCGAAAATTTTGTTGCTCCTATTGATAGTTTAAATATTAATTTTGAGTCAACTTATTTTAATTACAAATGTTAAATTCAATAAAATTTTTAAATATTTTCTTCGACTAATAAAATTTTTCAATTACTTGTAAATAACAATCTGGATTCTTGCATTCAATCTATTCTTTTCTTTCTTCAGACGAAAAGATCTTGAACACTTCGTCAGAAGACCCCAGACCACCCTTTCAATCCTCTCTCTGGCTCTTCTCTATTCTTCTTTCCCAGCTGTTTCAAACACGTCCGAGTTTGACAGCAGTCAGATTATATATATATATATATATATAATATATATATATATATATATATATATATTATATATATATATATATATATATATATATATATATATATATATATATATATATATATATATATATATATACGGAATAAAATAATAAAATAAAATATAATATAATATAAAATAATAAAATAATAATATTATATAATATATAATATAATAAAATAGCTAAAATTTATTTTAAAATTAGAATTTTTGAAAATAATTTTGCATTAAAAAAAAATAAATTAAATAAGTTTCGATAAAATTATTATATATCAAAATTTATAGAGGAGCAACAAATCTTTCAATATAATGGACTTTCGGCTTTTAATGAAAAATTAAACTTTAACATTAAGAATTTGAAATTTAAAAACAAGAGTTTTAAAATCGACGACAGGATCGGATCATGTGAAGAGAACTAAATGCAAGGACGACAGGACTAGCCATCCGGCCTTGTGATTTCTCTGTCAACGGATTGTAACTACTCCAGAACCAGCATTGGGAACCATTGCTCGGAGAAGCGCAATCTTTTGAAGACCCCTGGGAGAGAGTGTTTGGAGGTTGGTTTGAGAACGATGCTGGTCCTACTGAAAGGGTGAAAACCCTACCTGAAGAGTCTGGATAGGACTCATGGACCGGCATGGGGACCGGCGAGCCGAAGGACTTGATCTTTTGGAGGGCTCTGGGAGAACTTCTTCAAGCAAATGGGGAAAGATGCTGGTTCCACTGACAGGGTGAAAACCCTTCCTGGGAGAGGATATAGATAGATAGATATATAGATATATACGGACAAGGCTCTCTTTTAACACACAATAAGCACTATCCTTTAAAAAAGGAAAAAATAATTATGGCTTCGACATCAGTAACCTCGGAGAATTCAAAAGGGGCTGATTCCAAAGATAGCCCATCATCCACCCCTTCCTCCATCACCATTTGGGACTTGGTGGCCTCCGGTGATGGGGTTGTTGCCACCAGGAATTTGCTGCTTGCTGTTCAGATGTACGGTTTTTTTTTCTTTTATTAATTTCTGCAAAGTTCGCGGTCTTCAATCCAGTTTTCACTTTGTTCAGCATCACTTCTCTACTTCTAGATCTCACCTCTTATTCTAAATTGGAGTCTTCCAAATTTTTCACCTTGAGGCTCAGGTTCTCTTGCCAATCTACTAAAATTTCATTTGTTCTGTTTATTTATCTCCTAACTCTATTAACTATCCTAAATTTTCAACTATCTAAACTCCAAAAGAGAGCACATTCTCTCTTCTTCTTTTCTGAAATCATTATATTAGGTGATTTCAATGTTCACTTGTTCTCATGATACAGCTGGGGGACGTGCCTTCCATTTCGCTATCCAAAACGACCTTGAGCAGTTGGTGGGTGCAGCTTGGTGATGAACCCAACATTCTAGACCATTTTCTAACTTTTAATCCTTCTCATTAAACTGTTAAACTGTTTCCTCCTCTGGGTTCCTCCGATCACCTTCTTATCTCTGTTACCTCTTCTATCTCTTTAAGTATTCGCAGGAAATACCCCCTTCTATTGAAAGTAAACTATTGTGGCATTTCAATGCTGCAAACTGGTCGGACTTGCTGTCGTACTCCTTTGATTTCCCGTGGAATGATTGTTTCCGTGGGAGGGGTCCCTCGGAGTGTGCAGAACGCATTACCGAGGTGATTCTCTCTGGCATGGAGAAGTACATGCCATGTTCTTTCCTTTCTACTAAACCTAACAAACCTTGATATAACTCTGCTTGTTCTCGTGCTATCCGCCGCAGGGATGCTGCCTTCATTACCATTGTCTTTAAACTCCAGAAATTCACGCAACTTATATTTCATCCCGGAATCGAGCAAAATCAACCCTCCATAACACCAAAAGCTCTTTTCTCCGTAGAAAATGTAATAATCTTTCTGGTTCCTCTTTCTCACGTTCTTTCAGACATTTTACAAAAAATGTTAACCCTAACTTTGCTTCTTCTCTTTCTCTCCCTTAGTATTTTCCGACGACACAACTGCTCTTTTTTCTTCTTCTAAAGCTTTTGTCTCTAATTCAATTTTAGACGATTACGGAGCTAATCCTCTTACTTCAACACCCTCCAACTCATTTATGCCTAAAATTAGAATTTCGTCTAAGAACGTCATTTCTGCTCTCTCTGAGCTTGATACTAAGAATCCGCATTTTCACGATTGTATTCCTCTTGTGGTTCTCAAAGCTTATGCTTCAGAGCTTCATAGTTAGACACATAAGTGAGCACACAACACACCCACACACTTACAATATATATATATATATATATATATATATATATATATATATATATATATATATATATATATATATATATATATATATATATATATATATATATATATATATATATATATATATATATATATATATATATATATATATATATATATATATATATATATATATATATATATATATATATATATATATATATATATATATATATATATATATATATATATATATATATATATATATATATATATATATATATATATATATATATATATATATATATATATATATATATATATATATATATATATATATATATACATATAACCACTTATACATAGGCATATACATAAATATAATCTGTGTAAACTCAAACATATAAATATTGCAAAACATTAATCTACAAGTTAATGTCAGAAGCTATTTATTATTTCTTAATAATTGTTTAATCACAGACACCGTTTTTTCAAAGTTTTTAAAAAATAGCTTCTAACATTAACATGTAGATTTATGTTTTGCAAGTGTGCAGTTAAAATGAAGTTGGGAAAACAGATAAAGGGTGTGTGTTCCAAACTTTATCAGTAGAATATATGTAAGACTGAGCACAGCTGTTAAGTCTGGGGTCGGAGAGTTGGACAGAGAAGGAATGAGACTGTGTAGAAAGTCGTGTTGCACGAACCCTTCTCAATGGAGGAGGTATGCGACGTGAGAGTTCAGAAGAGCAGTGTTCTTTATAATAGCGATATTATAGAGAGAGTGGCGCAACAGTTCAACGGGCAGAAAGAGATTTGAGATAGTTAGTAAGAACAAAAGAGTTTATAAGACGAAAAAGAAAAGAGCTGTATTTGTGAAACCACCCCAGATGTGTAAGGCGTATTCCATACGGGGGCGAACAACATTCCTATAAAGAGCAAGCAACTGGGGTGGCGTAAAAAAAATCACGAAGGCACCTCTGAACACCCAACCTCTTAAAAGCTTGTTTAGAAAGAGAAATAATGTAATCCTTTCAAAAAAGACCAAGAGATTAAGAAAGACAGAGAATATTGAGGACAGATGAAGGTTTGAGTCGAGTATTTTCGAAGATGTCATAGTTGTGTGGAAGAATTTGTCGAGTAGAAAGATGAAGGAATTGTATTTTTAAGGCATTGAAAACGACCATGTTTTCTCTGCCCGAACTTGATAAAAGCTTTAAGATAAGATAAGAGGTCAGTTGCTCCAAGTCCATCCTTTTTCCATCAATTAACTGAAAGGAGAAATGAAGGGTGGAGTCATCGGCATAGAATTAAATAGGAGACGAAGTAATAGAAAGGAGATCATTGATGAAAACTAGAAAAAAGTTGGGGATAGGACACATCCTTGAGGAACACCATTATTTATAGGTTTAAAAGAAGAACGATGGCTGTATACAGCAGATGCTATAGAACCACCAGAAAGAAAATCAGAAAGGTCACAAAGAGAAGGATATATTCTGAAAGAGAGAAGTTTGGAAATCAGAACTTCGTGCCAGACCCTATCGAAGACTTTCGATATGTCTAGCATCACAGCGAAAGACTCCCCAAAACCCTGAAGAGTGGAGGACCAAGTGTCAGAAAGGAGATCATAAGTAGAGCGTCATTTGCGAAAGCCACAAACACTTACACACACACACACACACACACACACACACACATATATATATATATATATATATATATATATATATATATATATATATATATATATATATATATATATATATATATATATATATATATATATATATATATATATATATATATATATATATATATATATATATATATATATATATATATATATATATATATATATATATATATATATATATATATATATATATATATATATATATATATATATATATATATATATATATATATATATATATACAGGAGAGCCAAAAATGGACGCAACATCAGTTTTTTATTATTATTTAACTTTTAATGATCCTAATGGTTTTTGAAAAAACATTTACATTATGCATTTTCTTAATATTTTTCTTATTATTTAGCTCCCTCTGACTCATACTTCATCTTTGACAACACCACGTTTCAACAGCGCGATGGAGTGGTAATGGGTTCCCCCCTGGGTTCATTCTGGCAGACTTTTTCATTTACCACCTAGAATCATCCTACCTTTCAGTATCTTCTATTGTCATTCCCCCCATATTTTATAAAAGGTATTTTGATGATATCTTCTGTCTCTTTCCTTCCGCTGAACAAACACAAGGCTTCTTGTCCTACATCAACATCATACACCCCAATATACGTTACACCATAGAATTAGAACAACATAATAGTCTCGCCTTTCTTGATACCTCCATCAGGAAAACACCCCACACCTTTCTCACATCTGTATTCCGAAAACTTTGCTTTCCACCGTCTGTTACCAATTTCTGTAGTGCCTCTCCCTACAATTATAAAATCAACACTATTCTCACATTATACATAGTGCATATAATCTTTCCTCAACGTATTTTAATTTACATACTGAATTTAACTTTCTCCAAAACCTCTTCAAAACACATAACTTCCCGCTAAATCTGTTTTCGAAGCATATTTTTAATTTCCTAAGTGCAAAATATCATCCTTCTATTCCATCTAGCACAGCGTCAAAAAAGAATTTTTACTTTAAATTCCCTTACCTCGACCAGTCTACCATTTCTCTAACATCCAAACTACGTAAATCACTCTCTCATCACTATCCCCAACTTGACCTCCGGTTTATCTACAACACTTTTCTTAAAATTTCTTCCTTCTTTCCTTATAAATTTTCTCTTCTGTTTTCACTTAGATCGTCAGTTGTGTATAAATACTTCTGTCCCTCCTGTACGAAGGACTACATTGGCTCCACAACAAGACTTCTAAGAACCCGTATTCATGAGCACCAAGGTCTCTGACATCGCACTTCTCTCCCTATCACCTCTTGGTCACATTAAAACATTCGTGCTCATGCTCACTCCTGTGGTACATTTCCTCTTCCCCAGCACTTTTCCATTGTAGATTCTGTCTCAGATACAGTCTCCTTACTCATCTTGGAGTCCATATACATTTCAAAAAGAAGTCAGACCTCAACAGTAACCAACAAGCTCATCCCCTGTACATTCTTTAACTACCTATGAACATGCCATACTTCCTCCCATGGCTCTTTTACACATTTTACATTTGGATCCTTCCTCCTGATTCCCCCTCCCCCTCTTCTTTTCTGATTGGCTTACTCCTTCCTCTCAGCAGTGAGATGCCTGCCTATGATGATATACTGTTTTCGCAATGTCATGTGTATATGTCTGAGAGTTTGTGTGGATATATATATATATATATATATATATATATATATATATATATATATATATATATATATATATATATATATATATATATATATATATATATATATATATATATATATATATATATGTGTGTGTGTGTAGCTGTGCATGTGTGTTTGGGTATGTATGTGTGTATGCATATTTGTGTGTATGTGCATATGTATGAAATTATGTATGAGTATATATGTATGTATGCATGTGTATGTATGTATGTGTATGCATGCATGTGTATGTATGTATGAATGTATATATGTATGTGTATTTGTGTACATATAAGTATGTGTGTGTGTAAAGGGTGTATATGTATGTGTGTGTGTAAAGGGTGTATATGTATGTGTGTTTGTATATATGTATGCATTCATATGGAAATATGTACGTGTGAATATATGTATGAGTGTGTATGTGTATATATAGATGTGTGAAGATCTATACGTTGATTAAGTACATGCAGGTATGTATGTTTTTGGAAATAATTATGTATGATTGGACAGCCTATTTTTGCTATTGGACTATGTCTTCCCTTATCTGTACTCTCGATTTCTAATTTCATACAACTTACACACTACAAATTTTACAATTACCAACCAATTCAAATTCAATTTCAATAGACTATTATATTCCTTACAGTTTTCATTTATTATTAGTGCGCTATTTAGTTATTTAGATTTCAAAAATTTTTGTTTTTGTCATTTGCTCAATTTTGATAGTGAGGTTAAAAACAATTCTCTGTTATGTGATATTGATAATTTAATTCCTTTTCAGTTGTCTTGATGATGGCTAAATGATAGAGCCGAACGTCAGACTTTACTTAATATTAAGAAAATGCATAATGTAATTGTTTTTTCAAAAATCATTACGATCATTAAAAGTTAAATACTATTAAAAAATTATCCAGTTTATAAAAAAGATTTTGCTCAAAAGGGGCACAAATATATATATATATATATATATATATATATATATATATATATATATATATATATATATATATATATATATATATATATATATATATATATATATATATATATATATATATATGAACCGACCGGGGCCCCGGCCCCGGCCGGGGTTAAAATGGCAAATTATACTTAAAATATTTTATTTTTTTTAATTTTCATCCGATCCTGCTGAAACTTTCAGTTATATAGATTTTTTACCGGTAAGAAAAGTCCATTTCTAGCGTTTTTCCGAGTCTATTACGGATAAAAGTTTTTTTTTTTTTTTTTTTTTTTTTTTTTTGTTGAAATTTTACCTTTTTTTAATTGAATGGCGGTGCCAAACCACTTTTTAGATTGAGCTGAAAATTGGACTATTAATTCAAAATTAAATGGGATACAAAAGTCTCTAAAAGACATTTGTTCCCAGAGTTATAGGAAAAATGTTATAAGCCAAAAACTGACCAACTATAGAAAAAAAAAATTTTTTTGAACTAAAAAAATCCACCTTTTCAGAAAAAAAAATTTTTTTTAAAAAAATACAACTATGACATTTCCTATTTTTTGTGTGTATAGAGGAGGGGTGGGGCTAAAAATTCCTCTATGTACTTTATTTGATGACATTCATTGGTTTTGAGATATAGCCTTCAAAATGGTCCATTTTTGGCCAAATTTCAAAAATTCCCAAAGTTTGAGAGGCTATATCTCGCTTCAAACAAAGAGCATTTAAATTTGCACTAAATAAATATTGTTGCCCTGCCCTCTTCTAAACAATATTCACAAATAAAAAAAAATAGTAGGTAGCCTTTTTTATAAATAATTTTTTCTTCCAGAAGGGTACGACTTTTGCAAATTTTTTTCAACTGCTTATATAACTTTTTTCTAGACGTGATATCAAAAACCTATTCCCACCAATGTAAGAAATTAGGGCAAAGGTGTTCAGCTAAATTTTCAGCTCATGTGGACCAGTGGTTTGATCCAGTTATTCATTTTTTTCAACTTTGGGTCCAAATAAGCTTTCAAACTGTTATAGACTCAAAAAAATGCTTGAAATCAACTCAGAACTTCGTGTAAAAATTCACATACTTTGAAAATTTCAGCTCAATCAGTCAAATAATAAAAAAAAAATTTCAAACAAAATATAAGAAAATTAAAGATTTTTTTCCTTTTCTGTTTCTTTTGACCGCTCCTTTTCTGCTAGTGAATGTTCATCTTTGTGTTTTGATTTTAGATACTCCAAAAAGATTTGGTTGAAATTTTTTTACTTGTAGCACCCGGAGGTTCTCTTCTAATTTTCTGACTGCAGATGTTAACATTTAGCTATTTCCAGCCTATCCTGAAACATTGTAAAGTATTCAAATACTGCAGAAGCTGATGATCTTTTAGCCATATTGACTGAAAGTATAAACAAAATAATAATTTTTAAATAATGCAGCTAAATGATACAAGTTTGATACATGGCAATAAAATAACAATGATATGTATAAATACAGGTTAAATTGATAATTTTATATCTTACATTTTTTCAAACTTTACCTTAGGGTCTTACTTAAGTAAACCTGTTGAATCACTATTATGAATTAGAATTTTTTTTTTTTTAATTTTTGTACTTTTTTTAAACTTTAACTATACAAAACTGTAATTTTTTGATTTTTTTTTTTTTTGGAGAAAATGCATATAATCATTAATTTAAGTGAATGTTGGCTATTCTACTCCTTCCTTACAATTAAATAATCTTTATATCTAATTTTCTTAACCTTAAATTTCAGTGCTTTTGACTCCTTTACAAATTTTAGGAAACCCCGGCCAGAATCCCGGCCCCGGCCCCGGCCCCGGCCCCGGCCAAATTCCAACCCCGGTCGGTCCCTATATATATATATATATATATATATATATATATATATATATATATATATATATATATATATATATATATATATATATATATATATATATATATATATATATATATATATATGAGCAATTAGCAAGTTATCAATTCTGGCGGGGTTGATAGTGCCATTTCCTGTAGCAATAAGGATAAAGGGTGAAGGGAAGTAAAGCGAAAAGAGATCTGAAATCGGCCCCATGCTCTTTCGTGAGCCTTTTTTAAATTCCTTTAATCCATATAATGCTCTAATTAATAAGGATAATCCTCTGAAAACTTCTCACTTTTTCACACCTTTTGACCTTTTTCCCCACTGAGTGTGCCGTCAGTCACGGGAATCATTTTGTTTTTGGCACTCCCTCGGTACGAGAAGAGTGCCAGTGTTAATAACAACTAACACTGAAGATAAGTCACGGTTGCATAGAGCCGCTTGCAACATTGCAATGTTGCAAAGTACCATCGGTTCCATCGCTTATGACGTCATTCATGTGCACCCTTGCGCCCATGTTTACAAGTATAAAAACATACAATTCCCCATACACATCCCTCACATTGTGACGCTGTTGCACTGCGTCGTCATGACACTCTAACGTCATTTGTTCACTATCTTGAATTTCTCTTGAATTTCTGACCACGTGGTTCTTCCACATTGCTATCATGATTTTTTTCTTTACCACATGGCATTTACACCATCTTAGATTTTCTTTGACTACGTGACTTTTGTTTCCATCTTGAATTTTTTCTTGATCACGTGGTTTCCGTCATCTTGAAATATTCCCACCTTTTTTCTTGAGTTTAACATAGCCATATATTGTGTGAAAATTGAACTTTGAACATTTCCAAACCAGGAGACCAGGATAAACCCAAATCTATTGAGACCAGGATTCGAAACTTCGACCTCAGATCAATTTGTTCTATTTAAGCCAAATTTTTTCCCTATTTTCTTAATTATTTTTTTGATTATACAATCAAGCCCTCACACTTTCACCATCGTTGGTATCATACAAAGCTATTACGTAATAATTTTACATGACAACTATATATATAGTCACTGCAACCAAATATATGCCTTTATCGTATTTTTATGATTTCATTGGCATCTACTTTTAATCCGACGGAAAATCAATATAATCCCCAGTGTCGTATTCTTGATGAACCTTCAGATAGCCATTCGAAACACTCACACACAAATGATAATAAAAATAAATAAATAAATAAATAGATAAATAAATAAATAAATAAAAACTATACAGAGTTGCCTTTCAATTTTTTATATTTCACATATATGTATTACAGTGTATACGGTAATGAGATGCCAGATACTTTTTTATATATAATATTTAATTAAATAAATATATACTAAATTAAATTGTCAATTTGTCTTTTTAAATTATTTAACATACAAATAAATAAGTGTGCAAAATAGTCAGCTCCTTATATATTTAAAAATAAAAAATGTCTGATAGGAAAAAAACTCTGTTAACTCCTACTGTCTCTATCCTCAATTTTCGGTCAAAGGCTGATGATCCGCATTTGTGCGCATTGAAATTATTCGTTCTCTTTTCTATAATTTGAAGTCTTCTCATGGTTGTTCTGGATAGAAAAACGAGATGCGAGTTATCGGCTGGATTATATGAAAGACATTGGCGGTGGTGAACACTGAAATCACCCAAAATGATGATTTCAGGGAAAGAAGAAGAGTACAGAATATATATATATATATATATATATATATATATATATATATATATATATATATATATATATATATATATATATATATATATATATATATATATATATATATATATATATATATATATATATATATATATCTAAATAGTAAAAGAATTTTTTTACAGTCTGTAGTTAGGAGAAAAGAAGACAGAATAAATAAATTAAGTTGTAGAGTTAGTTGCAAAAGAGTTTAAGCTATAAAGTAGAGAATCAGAAGACTCCAAATTAGAGACACGAGAACAGATAACATCGTTGCGCACATATCCGCAACATCCGCCTTTGGCTGAAAATAGAAGATAGAGACAATAGGAAAAAACAGAGTAGGGTTTGTTGTCTGAAAATATGAAAATTATAAACAATCACCCACTCCCCATATATAAACTGATATGCGGCTTTATTAATTATAATTTCACGACAAATCTTTATTCACCCACTCACAGTGACTAAAATGAATTTCCCTAAGATATCTCGACATTGTGTGGCATATCACGACATTACGAATTTAGGCTAAACACGCTGCTTTTTTTATAGACATATGGATATTTGGATTTCAATAGCCAAGGCAAAGTTCTTTATTTTAACCATTAATATTAAATGTTGTTTTATAAATATATATATATATATATATATATATATATATATATATATATATATATATATATATATATATATATATATATATATATATATATATATATATATATATATGTAAAGTATGTGAAAATCAAGGTTTGACTTATCAAAATTTTTGAAGAAATATTAAAAAAGAAGCAGTTCCATTTTTATAATATTGTTCATTTTGTCATTTTTACCAAAAAGAAAGAATTTTGATGTTATGTTGGCATTTTTAATTATTTTTAACATTTAAACTTTATATATATATATATATATATATATATATATATATATATATATATATATATATATATATATATATATATATATATATATATATATATATATATATATATATATATATATATATATATATATATATATATATATATATATATATATATATATATATATATATATATATATATATATATATATATATATATATATATATATATATATATATATATATATATATATATATATATATATATATATATATATATATATATATATATATATATATATATATATATATATATATATATATATATATATATATATATATATATATATATATATATATATATATATATATATATATATATATATATATATATATATAGTAAGAATCTGTCCTGCTGATGCCACCTAATTTGTATGTGCCAGACTAACTTACACAAAATAAAGATAAAGTGAATTAGACTCCATAGCTGTGACTGATAAAAAACAAATCTTTAATTATAAAATTTATTAAGTAAAACTAAAATATGGTAAATATTAATAATTTGGTCACAAGACAAAATTCGGGGTTAACGTGATTGTTCTAATACTATAATATTAAATACAAGTGATCATATTACCATGTATCACTAAAGAAAGCCATGTTAACATGCACTTTCACAATCTATTACCGGATTGCTTATAATGGTTCATGTAGAACTTTATAGGTTAAATATATTGACAGTTAGCCCAATTCCTGGTATTAAACAAAGGTCATATTACCATGCACCTTCTGAGAAGAAGCTAGAAGAATATTATTACCATTCAACCTTTATAGATTCCCATTAGTTATGCTATTACTTGCAAACTCTCAAAAGCATTACCGCTTATGAAGATATCTATTCTACTTCTCTTGATCGTCTGAAATAGACTTGAATCAAACATCTTTCTTCTTCTGATAATCATCTTTGGATACATATCTTGAAATCTGATTCCTCTTCATCCATAACATCCAAGGAAAATAATTACAGGTATATACATATCTTATATAGTTATGCTTTCCCTATTTAATAATGACTAACTAATATAAATATTATACACATTTATGTATACAAACATTAAAAGAACAAAATATAACATATATAAAACAAATTATCAAAAGGTTTGGCAATCTAAAACTACCTACATATAAAGTTATTAATGAATTTACAAGTATAAAACTGTCTCTTTTAAATATCTGTGTTCGCTAGAGCGGGGTCGAGAAAGTGATATATTTCGTAATTTATTTTCCGTATTAAAACTATTTTAAACCATGAAATATATTTTTATATTAATAGAAAAAATTTAATGTCGTAAAATAAATAATATTAATTATATAAACCTTTTGAATGCACTGGAAAATAATAATTTATATCTGAAAACGGTCCAAACGCTTAGAATATGAGTGAGTTAGTTCACTCCAAAATCAACTAAAGAAAACTACGTTTTATGTTCTTTTTAAATCTTAATAATAAAGTAATGAAAATAAATATAACCAAAAATATATTTAAAATAATATATATATATATATATATATATATATATATATATATATATATATATATATATATATATATATATATATATATATATATATATATATATATATATATATATATATATATAGCAATAAATTTTTGAAAACTAAGAAGACCAAATATTCCACGTCCGACATTTTCGAAAAACACTTTATAATAAAAGATAACGTAAACAGTTTTTACGCGACTTAGTTAAAAAATAAACGTATAGGGTGATTTAATTAAGTCGATGTAAATATAAAAATGAAATCATTTTATCAAATAAAAAATATATGATAAATAATAAAATGTAAATAAATTGTTCTAAACCTAGAATATAATACAATGAAAATGGTGTTTTAACGAATAAAGGAAAACTTTTACACCAAAATTTTAAAGCGTCTTTATAGAAATTAAACCAAATAAATAAATACAGTGGAAGTTAATTAAGGATTTAGTATATTTAAGTAAATGTTTTATCGACCTAAAAATAATTTATATAATTTTATATTACTATATTTAATAATAAATTATTAAAGGAGGAACTGAAAAAAATAAGTGGAAACAAATTTTAACCGAATTGCTAAAACTTCTCTCAGTGTACAATATAATTATGGACATTTATATGTCTTTTGATATTTAATATACTTTATTATTATTATTATATATATATATATATATATATATATATATATATATATATATATATATATATATATATATATATATATATATATATATATATATATATATATATATATAAGTTGGATGTTAAAAATAATTAATGTGCGAACATAAAAATATCAAAATTCTTGCTTTTTGGTAAAAATGACAAAATGTATATTATAAAAATGGAACTGCTCCTTTTATAATAATTCTTTTAATGTTTTGATAAGTTAATCCTTGATTTTCACATATTTTACAATATATATTATATATATTATATATAATATATATATATATATATATATATATATATATATATATATATATATATATATATATATATATATATATATATATATATATATATATATACAACCATTTAATATTAATGGTTAAAATAAAGAACTTTGCCTTGGCTATTTAAATCCAAATATCCATATGTCTATAAAAAAGCAGCGTGTTTAGCCTAAATTTGTAATGTCGTGGTATGCCACACAATGTCGAGGTATCTTAGGGATATTCATTTTAGTCACCGTGAGTGGAGTGAAAAAGATTTGTCGTGAAACTATAATAAATCCGCATATCAGTGTATGTATGGGGAGTGGGTGAGTGCTTATAATTTTAATATTTTAGTGTTTCAGTGAAAAAAACTGAAAATATAAATTTTAATAAATAAAAATATTTTTACCAAAAAAAATTAATAAAGTTTTTTACGTTGTTTTAAGGAATAAAAATTTTTCACATTATATTTCTAATTTTTTTCTTCCATTTTTTATTTTATTAATTTTTTGACTAAATATAAAAATTACAAAAGGATTATAAGTTACACAATAATTTATTATTTAAATGGGTGAAAATAATTTTTAAGTTGTAACTTGAAAGAAGTATAGAATCTGTAATATGAAATAATTTTAAAAATAATTTTTAAAAGTCAAACCTTGAAAAGAAATATAGAAAATGTAATACGAATTAGTTTAATTAAAAATACTTTTAAGGTATAGTTTAAAAAAATTGTATGAATATCCAAGAAGATGGATGTATGTAGTATCATGGTGCCAAAGAAATAGAGCCAGGAGGTGAAAATTAAATGGTATAATATTAAGTAATAATGTCTTCGTCTGAATAAAATCACATTTAGGGTTTTTGAATTATTATGTAATAAGGAATTATTTTTTATATTTATAAATACATTAAGGAAAACGTCATGGACATGAAACAATTGGTTCTGATATTTAATAAACGTGCTCATGTTATAAGGAAAATAAATATGTAAAAAAACTGAGTAACATCAGAACTGAGTATTGGTTGTCTACGATATAAACAGCAACCAAGTGATTATGATGCTATAGAAACACATTTACGTTATACTTACTTTGAGTAAATTAAAATACTTAGAAGTATGTTAAGCATAGGAAAACAAAAAAATAATGGGGTGTCCTATCAGATATATATGTTTACAATAAAAATAATGGGGCGTCCTATCAGATATATATGTTTGCAATAAAAATAATGGGGCGTCCTATCAGATATAAATGTTTATTAGATATTTAAAAGATATATAAAAAGGGAACACAATATTTGGCAAATTTATTCATTTATATTCTAAGTATTTTAGAAGGATTACTTGATAATCCAATGAAATGGATTAGTTATTTAATTAATTGAAAATATAATTAAAATGGAGTATCTCTCATCTCATTACCGAATACTCAGTACTACATGTACATGAAATAAAAAAAAATTACCAGGTAACTCTGTATCGTATATATTTATTTAATTTTATATAATGAGTGTGTACAGATGCGTTCGCGCGACTTACCAATCCTTTGGTTAACCATCAAAGTGTTTATCATGATACTGCACTGAATATCATACAGATTTTGAATTTTCACTCTGGCTCTGTATCCGATTCCGTCGGATTAAAATTCACATCAGGCAAATGATGTCATGATAATACGATGAAGGATTTTTTTGGTATCAGTAATTAAATAATTGTTTTGTAAAAACATTACGCAATAATTTTGTATGATGCAAAAGATTACGTAAGTGTTACGGTGTGATTATTTGATTAACGAAATAATAAATTATTTTATGTTACAAAGTAAAAAAGATGCTACGAATTTAGGGAAAAAGTGAGGCATAAAAGAAGAAATTGTGCTTTCAAAGAAATGATTCTATTTGGTATAGTAGTAACGTTCTGGATTTTAAAATCAGAGGACGAGGTTTCGTATCCTGGTCTCAATAGATTTGAGTTCGTATTCTGACTTTGAAATATTGAATGCTCAATTTTTCCTTAATAGATAGATAAGTCTACGATGTACTCAAGAAAACTGACGGGAAAATTTCAAGATTACGGAAACCACATGATCAAGGAAAAATCCAAGATGGTAGCGAAAGTCAAGTGGTCAAGAAGAATCCAAGATGGTAGGGATGTCATGTGAAAAAAAAAATTTCAAGAAGGTGGAGATGAGAAACTAGGTAGTCAGAAATTTAAATTGGAGTAGCTGAAAAAGCACGTTATTCAGAAATTCAAGATGACGACGAAAGCCACATGGCCAAGAAATACCAAGTCGATTGTGAAAACCACGTGGTCAAGAAGGTGAATTGAAGATGGCAGTGCTGAAAAACCATGTGATCTAGAAAAAATTCAATATGACTACGAAAGCCACGGGATCAATAACAATACAAGATGTAAGGCGAATAACATCACTGTGTCATGACGACCCGGTGCCAAGATGTCACAATGGAAAATGTGTGTGTATGTGTAATGCGTGACGTCATTACAGGTGACTCCTTACAAAAGTTCAATGTTGCAAAACGTTTTCCTGGAAGTATCTCACCCTCAGTACCAACTATCGCTGAAAGAGGCACTTCCCTCTTACAGCTCTTACCTAGGGGAGTACCATAGGGAAGGGGTGGCAAATGGTTGACTGGACGTACCGTGGGAAAAAGTCAAAAGGTGTTAAAAAGAGGAAGGGCTTAATGGTTAAGGTAATTAATTAGGTGTGATAATTATCGGATAAAAGGAATTATTCTCATTAATCAGGAATCGTCCGAATGGAAAGAGCATGGGGACTATTCCTCGTCCCACGTTTCCCCCCACTTTCCCTTTCAGTGTCATCGGAAGTGACACTGGCACTTCCACCAAAACCAATTCTTTAATTACATATATATATATATATATATATATATATATATATATATATATATATATATATATATATATATATATATATATATATATATATATATATATATACATATATATATGTTACTAACCTGTTATAAAGCAGTTTCTCACACTTCTTGTAGTGAGGTAAGAGTAATTTAAATACATATTCTCCGCAAAAGGGTTTTAACACCTACAAAATATATGGAGAATAATATTAAGAAATTCTAAAAGTCTGTCCTTTGGAAAAGCAAGAAAAAAACAATTTTGCGTCCATGTAACTTTCACCATCCAGACGTTTGTCCTATTTAAATTTGTTTTTCTCATACCATTTTAAAAAAAAAGTTTGACTTCAATGTTATTGCCATTTATTTATCGAAATCTTATATATATATTGTAATCAAATCTGTTTCACCTCCACTAGTTTAAGTAAGGTTAGTAATAATAAAATGAACTCCTTCTAAGCATCTTCATTAATATTAATAATATTTAAATAAAAAAAAAAAAAAAAAAAAAAAAAAAAAAAAAAAAAAAAAAAAAAAAAAAAAAAAAAAAAAAAAAAAAAAAAAAAAAAAAAAAAAAAAAAAAAAAAAATAATAAAATAATATATATATATATATATATATATATATATATATATATATATATATATATATATATATATATATATATATATATATATATATATATATATATATATATATATATATATATATATATATATATATATATATATATATATATATATATATATATATATATATATATATATATATATATATATATATATATATATATATATATATATATATATATATATATATATATATATATATATATATATATATATAGATATATGAGATATAGAGAGAGAGAGAGAGAGAGAGAGAGAGAGAGAGAGAGAGAGAGAGAGATGCAAATGTTTTTTTTTTTTTTTTTTTTTTTTTTTTTTCATAATTACTCTAGGTTCCTTTCTCTTCTTTTTCTTTTTAAATATGCATACTTAAATTTAAATATCTTTACGTTGTCATATGCTCACTTCAATAAAAATAAATACATTAAGAAAAACTTAAATTTTTTTAACAAATTTTATTTTTTCAAATAGATTTTTATCAAGACTTCATTAAAGTTTTTAAGATCTGTAGTAATATATTCGTTTTACATAGACAGGACATATCAAGAAATATATTTTTCCTTTTCCACATTTTTACGTCTATTTCAAGTTTTAATATTTTTCACTAACATATGACCCAGAATTATCTACTGCTCTCGAATAAAAGCATCCCCTCACAGAGGATCTCCCTTATATCTTACGTATATTTATATATGTAATTCATAAAACAGTTAGGTAACTGAAGGACCCGTTTGATAGAATTTTCAGCCCTGCTCCTCCCACTTTGCAGAAGGATATCATTCACTGTCAGTAATGCATTTATAATATTGCTGTTGATAATAGGTGGAAGTAGCCCAAACGTTCACAATCAATTTCAAAAATGAATAGAGTGTCTAAATTGTCGACATTATCTCTTGTCCAAAATATCAACATTTTATTTCCGAAGGGAAAAATTGTCGACACTTTTTGTTGATCATTTGTTTTCAGTTTGAAGTGTCTACGATTTGGCCACATGTTAAAATAATTGTATCGACTGTTTGACCAACATCGAATATTTTTTAATCGATACAGTATCGTATTTTAGTTTTTATCGATATGTAAGCATATTATTCAGTATTATTATTTTTATTATTATTATTATATATTATTATTATTATTATTATTATTATTATCATTATTATTATTATTATTATTATTATTATTATTATTATTATTATTTTAGTTTTTATCGATTTGTGAGCATATTATTATTATTATTATTATTATTATTATTATTATTATTATTATTATTATTATTATTATTATTATTATTATTATTATTATTATCATTATTATTACTTAGTAGTAAATTAGAAAATACATGGCACACGAACATTGGTCTTCGAGATGTTCCGTTTCCGTACCTCCAGACAATTGAATGGTGATGATGATTAATTTTTTTATGAAGCTAATCCAGACTTTCAGAGATAGCATTTATGCTGTATAGACCTCTCTGTATATATGTATATTTTTTTTTTTTTTTTTTTTTTTTTATTTCTCCTCTGGTGGGCAAAGGCCAGAGGCCTACCATTGTTCCACCATAGTTGGGAGGAAAGTCGGAAACATGGTCAAATTAAAGGCCGACATGACCTGATACACGGCGTTTAAAGGTGCTTAAGTCATAGGTAGTTGGGAAAATAGATGAAGGAAGTGTGTTCCAGACTTTACCAGTAGAGTAAATGTAAGATTGAGCATAGAGGTTAAGTCTGGGGTCAGAGAGTTGGACAGAGAAAGGCTGAGACTGTGTACAAAGACGAGTCGCACGAGCCCTTCTTAATGGAGGAGGTATGCGACGAGAGAGTTCAGAAGAGCAGTGTCCATTGTAATAGCGATAGTAGAGAGAGAGTGACGCAACATTTCGACGGGCAGAAAGAGATTGGAGAGAATTAGTGAGAGCAGGAGAATTGATAAGGCGAAAAGCTCTAGACTCCACCTTTTCCAGGAGAGCTGTGTGTGTGGAACCACCCCAGATGTGTGACGCATACTCCATACAGGGGCGAACAACACCCCTATACAGAGCAAGCAACTGGGGTGGTGTGAAGAAATACTGAAGGCGCCTCAGAACACCCAACCTCTTAGAAGCTTGTTTAGAAAGAGAGGTAATGTGATCTTTCCAAGAAAGATCACGAGAAAAAGAAACACCTAGAATATTAAGGAGAGATGAAGGTTTGAGTTGCGTGTTTTCGAAGAAGATATCGTAGTTGTGTGGAAGATTGTGTCGAGTAGAGAGATGGAGGAATTGAGTTTTTGAGGCATTGAAAACGACCATGTTTTCTTTGCCCCAATTGGAAATGAGAGATAGATCAGAGGTTAGTTGCTCCAAGGCCACCCTCCTTGCCTCTATTAACTGTTGCTGGGAGGGGCGTCTTTGAAAATGAAAAGAGTAATGAAGGGTGGAGTCATCAGCATAGGAGTGGATAGGAGATGAAGTAATAGAGAGAAGGTCATTAATGAAAAACAGAAAAAGTGTTGGGGATAGGACAGATCCTTGAGGAACACCACTATTAATAGATTTATAGGATGAACGGTGGCCGTCTACAACAGCTGCTATAGAACGACCCGAAAGGAAATCAGAGAGAAGGTCACAGAGAGAAGGATAGATTCCGAAAGAGGGAAGTTTGGAAATCAAAGCTTTGTGCCAGACTCTATCGAAAGCTTTCGATATGTCCAGCGCTACAGCAAAAGATTCACCGAAATGCCGAAGAGCGGAGGACCAAGAGTCAGAGAGAAGGGAAAGAAGATCACCAGTAGAGCGTTTCTTTCGAAAGCCATACTGGCGATCTGAGATAAGATTAGAAGAATTGAGATGTTTCCAAATCTTCCTGTTAAGGATAGATTCGAAAACTTTAGAAAGAACGGAGGTTAAAGAAATAGGACGATAGTTAGAGGGCTGAGAGGGGTCCCCCTTCTTCGGCACAGGCTGAATGAGCGCACGTTTCCAGCAAGAAGGGAAGGTTGAAGTAGAAAGACATAGACGAAATAGTTTACCAAGGCAGGGTGCAAGCTCGGAAGCACAAGTTTTGAGAACCACAGGAGGGATACCATCAGGACCGTACGCCTTCTTAGTGTTAAGCTCAGAGAGAGCAGAAGTGACGTCTTTAGAAGAAATTACAATTTTAGGCATAAATGAGTTAGAGGGGGTTGAAGGAGTAGGAACAGCTCCGGAATCGTCTAAGGTTGAATTTAAGGCAAAAGTTTGAGCAAAGAGTTCAGCTTTAGAGGAAGGCAAAACGGCAGTTGTACCGTCAGAAGATACTAGAGGAGGGAAAGAGGAAGAAGCAAAGTTAGAGTTGACATTTTTTGCAAAATGCCAGAAAGGGTGAGAGGAAGAGGAGCCAGAAAGATTATTGCATTTGCGACGGAGAAAAGAGTTTTTAGTATCTCGAAGAATAGATTTTGCACGATTCCGGGATGAAATATAAGTTGCATGAGATTCTGGAGTTTGAAGACGACGGTAAGTCCCTGAAGGCAGCATCCCTGCGGCGGATAGCACGAGAACAAGCAGAGTTAAACCAAGGTTTATTAGGTTTAGTGGAAGGGAAAGAATATGGAATGTACGCCTCCATGCCAGAGAGAATCACCTCAGTTATGCGCTCAGCGCACTCCGAGGGACCCCTCCCACGGAAACAGTAATCATTCCATGGAAAATCAGAAAAGTACGACCGCAAGTCAGACCAGTTAGTGGCACCGAAATGCCAGAAACGTCTCCTCGCCGATGGCGGGGGCCGTTCTTGCGGAAGACTTGAAGAGACAGGACAAGATACGGAGATAAGAAGATGATCGGATGAACCCAGAGGAGGAAAGAGTTTAACAGTATAAGGAGAAGGATTAGAAGTTAGAAAAAGGTCTAGAATGTTGGGTTCATCACCAAGACGGTCAGGGATACGGGTAGGGAGTTGCACCAACTGCTCAAGGTTGTTGTGGATAGAAAATTGGAAGGCGAGTTCACCAGCTGGATCTTGAGAACTAGATGAAAGCCATTGGCGGTGGTGAACATTGAAATCACCTAAAATGATGATTTCAGAGAAAGGAGAAAAAGAAAGAATGTGTTCTATTTTGGAGTTAAGATAGTCGAAGAATTTTGGATAGTCTGTAGAGTTAGGGGATAAGTAGACAGAACAAATGAATTTAGTCGTAGAATTGCAAGAAAGTTTGAGCCATAAAGTTGAGAATTCAGAAGACTCCAAATTAGAGACACGAGAACAGACAACATCGTTGCGCACATATGCGCAACATCCGCCTTTGGCTGAAAATTGAGGATAGAGACAGTAGGAGGAAACAGAGTAGGGTTTGCTGTCAGAGCACTCAGACACCTGAGTTTCAGTTAAGAACAAGAGTTGAGGTCTAGAAGAAGAGAGGTGGTGTTCGACAAAGTGGAGATTAGAAAAAAGACCGCGAATGTTGCAGAAATTAATGAAAAACGAAGACCGTGCACCAGGGCAAGCTGGCATAGAGGTCTTGGTGGCTCCAACCCCATCACCGGAGGCCACCAACTCCCAAGTGGTGATGGGGGAAGGAGTAGATGAGGGGCTATGTTTGGAATCCGCCCCTCTAGGATTCTCCGAGGCAGATTTAAGTTTTGCCATTTTTGATTAATTTAATAGGTAATGTAAGTATAAGCGTTTGTAAATATTGTAGGACACATGTGAAGAAGGAGGAAGGTTGGAGCATAGGCACTCCAATGTGAGTCAAGGGTACACTAGAGACCCTCTGAGAAGATGAAACGCGAAAAGGAACGAACCAAAGGGCAACGGAGTGAAACGGAATGGTCTAGCCCATCCTATCACTCCGTGGGTTATGCCCAATGGGGGTACTTGCATCGCTTCGGACGGCGCTACGTCCTCCCCCTATAAATATATATAGGTTAAATATAAATATATATATATATATATATATATATATAATATATATATATATATATATATATATATATATATATATATATATATATATATATATATATATATATATATATATATATATATATATATATATATATATATATATATATATATATATATATATAAATTAGGAACCCGATTTTGAAGGTATTAGTGCCAGTGCCAGAGCCAAGTGAGGAAAGTGTCAATGGTAAGTGAGGAAAATGAAAGGAAAGTAAGGGAAATGAGGGAAAATTTCCCTTTCACGCTGTTTCCTGAGGTATTTTTAATCCGATTAATCGGATAAACCGATAATTAATCGGGATAATCTTCTTATTCCATTAATTATGACACCTAATTAATTATGTTGATCAAATTAATCCTTTAAGCCCTACCCTTTTCGGCCTTTTTAATCTTTAAATCCCTTAAGCCCAGTCTCTTTTTCCTTTGTACGTGCCACCAGGCACGTACCCCCCTGATTTGGAACTCATGTCCCCCTAGTACTAGTGCCAGAGCCTAAGTCATGTTCTTTCCTGAGTGCCATTTCTAGCTTTTTCTAGTAATTTCTGGCATGTGGCACCATTGGTTAGGCCACGCCCACTTGGCATGAAGGGAGTTTCAGCGTCAGCGACAGCTGACACTGAGGGTTCGGGAGACTGCCAGTGCCAGCAGTCCCCCGAACTACCCCGAACGTGATTTGTAATATTAATAAAAAAAACCACATGATGAGGGTAAGATGTCAATGCAAAAGCATCTTTGCAACATTGCAATGTTGCAAGAGATTTGGTAATGACGTCACCCACGTGTGCGCATGCGCACACACACTCAAACCTAACCCTGTAACGTCATGGCACACGGATATCATAAGACTATTATGTTATCTATTCTCCATTTTTATTGAATAGGTGGTTTCCACCATTTCTCTATTGACTACGTGGTTTCCACCATCTTGGATTTCTGTTCGCCACTTTTTCTTGACTACGTGGTGTTCATCTCCGTATATTTTTGGAATTGTTTTTACCATTTTAAATCGGTCATCCACCATCTTGGATTTGACATCTGCCATCTTGGATTTGGCATTTGCCATTTAAGATTAGGTTTACGCCATCTACGATTTGGTTTCCGCCATCTTAAATTTTGTAATCACGTGAATTTCATTTCTATAGATTTTTATTTTATTTTTTTCATTGATTTCCACCATCTTAGATTTAGTATTAACCATCTCGTATTTGGGTTTATGATGACGTGGTTTCCGCCATCTTGAATTTGATTTAGAATTTTCCCGACATTTTTCCTTGACCACGTGGTTTCTGCCATCTTGAATTTGGCATCCTTCATTTTGGATTTCAAATCACGTGGTTTCCGCCATCTTGGATTTGATTTTGAATTTCCTGTAATTTTTCTTCGACCACAACACCATCTGTTGAATGAAAATCAAATTTCCCCCAATATTCAGGAAAACGATGCGAGCTTAAAACTATTGTGAGATCAGGATTCGAAACCTCATCCTTCTGATTTGAATTTCATCACGGAACCACTAAACCAACTATATCATGTCTTAGAATGAGCAAAATTGTTCTATTCATCCGCATCGTTTTCCATTCCTTTTCCGACTTTGAAACAGATATTATTTTATTGATTGTGTAATAATCATCTATATTACATAATAATTATGAATTTGTGTTTATTACGTAATATTTTGCATTTGAATCATGTAATGCGAATAAGGACCTTTCTACTCCGTAGACATGTACACACACATAATATATTCTAAACTAACGACCTTCTTCTTCACATAGTTAAAACTGAAATAATTCTTTATTATCCTTTCCCACACCTGATCCCTCACGAAGATTCAAGAGCAATCCCTGGCGTATACGTATTATCTCAATTCTTTGCACGCATACTTTGGACTCACTGTTTCTCCTCTCCAGAGTCCTTTGTGAGACCCCCGTGATTTCACCTAAATATTTCTACATTGTTCTGATATTGGTATGATTAAGGCTGCTTTAAAATAGCATCTTTCTCCTATTTTATATGGTGGTTCAATGATGATTTCCATGTACGTTTCTAAGTCCTCTCGAGTGAGAAATATACATAAATGCGTTACCTTACTTTTGAAATAAGTTCAAGAAGAGAAATGTTTACTCTGTTTCTGTGGTATAAAATCATAAAAATCAGAATGATGTTGAAAAAATTTAAATCTGTAATATTTTTCTCTGACTGAAAGGAAAAAAAGTCACAATTGCTGTGCTGAAGAACCATGTGATTAAAATGTTTATGAAACTAGATGGTCGAGAGAAAATCTACGGATAATACAAGATGTACAGAAATTCGAAATGGTAGAAACCACGTGATCAGGATGGCGAAAAGCACGTGATCTGAAATTCTGATGAAGGATGGATGACGTCATAGTGTCATGGTGTACGTGTGTATGTGTGCGCTCGCCGCTTGTGAGGAGTAGAAAAGCCCTCATTCACTTTACATGATTCAGTGTGCTAGCCCACCCAAAAATAACGAAAAATTTTTAATAAATAAAATTTTTACAAAAATTTTTTAAATTTTTTGACACAAAATAATTTATTATTGAAAGGTTTGAAAATTAATTTTGTTACATCTTGAAAGAAACATAGAAGTTGTAATATAAAATAGGAATAAAATAATTTTTTAAGTTATGCTTGAAAGAAAAATTGAAAATGCAGTAAGTTTTAAAATAATTTTAATATGATTTTATATGAATGGAGACATCATTTACTTAATATTACAAGAAGCAATTTCAATCCCATCGCTCTATTTCTTTAATGACCCCCATTATGACATATACACGTTCTCGGATATTCATCCCGTTCTCTTCAAACTGTTATTTTTACTCTTATTCCATATTACACTTTCTATGTTTCTTTTCAAGCAGTGACTTTTAAAGTAATGATTTATTATGTAATGAGAATTTTCATTTATAAATGCATCAAGTATTGATATAGAACAACATTGTGAATAATAAACATTTGGTTCAGGTACGATAAACACGGGGTTATACGGTAAATGTAATGGAAAAGAGTAATAAATATGAAATATCAGAAATTGATTGAATTCGATACATACTTCGACTATGTGGTTATGACGTCATATATAAATGGCGAATCTTATGGCCTTGGTTATAGGGAGTAAATTAAATAAGTATGTAAATGTAGTGAGTCAAATACAGGAAATATCAGGAATTGGTTCAATAAAATACAAACAACCACGTAGTTATGACGTCATATACACATGATTATCTTGCACCTACTTTTAGTAAATACAAAAGTATGTATATTGGGGAAAAAATAAATCCAATGACGTCACTTTAAGAAAAATAAAATAATTTCGCGATTTGCAATTCAGGTCAGAACGCGAAAGCAATACGTACAAAGAAAAGGTGTGACGTCACAAGAATTTATGGTCGTTACGTCATAAGCATAAAATCACATGATTATTGTAACTCGAATACAAAGTACTAAAAAAATGCAGGACGTCACAATATTTACATGCGTATTTTTGAAAATATGATAATGTTAGGTATTAGTAAATATACAGTGTTGTCAGATTTTATTAAAAAGAGGATAACTGCAAATGTTCTGAAATGTCTCTAAAAATTACAATAAAAATGCATTGTGCAAATAATACGAAAGCATGATTTTATATATATTACCATGAGATATGAGGAATATAAAGTTATAGTACGATATCACAAGTTCAAATCGGGTTCAGATGCTCTGAGTATACGAATATAGTTTGCTATGAGAAAAAGGATACATAATGATTTGCTATTTTATGTATGATTACACATTCGTATCATTCTCTGTTTCGAAATTTTTCACGAGGTGTGTTATCCATGATTAAAATAGTTGATGACTTAGACCTTAGCATGAGTTGGGGAGTACAATGTCACATGATGATGACATCTGAATGGATGCGGTGAAGAGAGGTATGGGATTAAAATTTCGAGAATGAATCATAAACAAGTAATATCAGGATCTGGGTATTGGGTGGCTGCGAAAAAAATATCGTCCACTTGGTTATGAAGTCACAGAAACGTTTCTTTTGTATGTTCTTACTAGATAATGATTAGATGTATGTTAAATATAGGAAACAAAGGAGTTTCTGGCATCTCTAAATTCGGATGGGAGTTTATTAAATAAATAAAAATGAATAGCGAGGGAGCCCATTTACATATTAATTAAGTGTTTAAAAGATTGCCTGATAATTCAAAGTGGCATTTATCAAATATAAAAGTAGTGTACGGAGTAGAAGAGTCCTTATTCACATTACATTTAGCCTCATAAATAACGGTAAACTTTTTAAAAAAAAATTGCTTTACTTAAATTTTTGCAATTTTTAAGAAATACAAAATAATTGATTATTTAAAGGTAGGAAAATAAATTTTTAAAGTTATACCATGAAAGAAATATAGAAAATGTAATGTGCAATAAGTTTTAAAAAGTTATAGCTTGAAGGAAATAAAGAAAATGTGATATGAAATAAGTTTTAAAATAAGTTACAGCTTGAAGAATCAACATTCAAGAATATGTGTATGATATCATTTTGCTGTTAAGAAATATTCATGAGATGGAAATTATATGGTGTAATATTTAAGTACTAATGTCTTCGCATATATTAAATCGTATTAAAGTAATGGTTTAAAATGTAATAAAAATTTTTATTTATAAATACGTTATTTATCATCGTGACTTCACAAACATAAAATCAATTGATAATAATTACTCGAATACAATGTAATAAAGGAAATATATGACGTCACAATATTTACATTTCGTATTTTAATAAGATTATAGATATATTTAATATTAAAAATTTATTTCTGAATGAATTTGTTGTTAGTGAATATGAAATGAATGAAAATTTGTTTTACATTGGTTCATGAAATCTTGATATTTCAAGTTTATCCAAGTGACACATGGGCGTTTGAATGCATATATGGGTATATACATTTTCAGAAGTATCCTTAACAGGAAGATTTGGAAACATCTCAATTCTTCTAATCTTATCTCTGATCGCCAGTATAACTTTCGTAAGAAACGCTCTACTGTTGATTTTCTTTCCCTTCTCTCCAACTCTTGGTCCTCCGCTCTTAGGCATTTCGGTGAATCTTTTGCTGTCTCGCTGGACATATCGAACGCTTTCGATAGAGTCTGGCACAAAGCTTTGATTTCAAAACTTCCCTCTTTCGGAATCTATTCTTCTCTCTGTGATCTTCTCTCTGATTTCCTTTCTGGTAGTTCTATAGCAGCTGTTGTAGACGGCCACCCTTCATCCTTTAAATCTATTAGTAGTAATGATCCTCAAGGATTTGTTCTATCCCCAACACTTTTTCTGCCTTTCATTAATGACTTTCTTTCTATTACTTCATCTCCTATTCACTCTTATGCTGATGACGACACCCTTCATTACTCTTTTCAGTTTGAAAGGCGCCCCTCTCAACAACAGTTAATAGAGGCAAGGAGGGTGGCCTTGGAGCAGCTAGCCTCTTATCTATCTCGCATTTCAAATTGGGGCAGAGAAAACGTGGTAGTTTTCAATACCTCAAAAATTCAATTCCTCCATCTCTCTACTGTACACAATCTTCTACACAACTATGATATCTTCTTCAAAAGCAATCAAATCAAACTTTCGTCTCTCTTTAATATTCTTGGTGTTTCTTTTTCTCGTGATTTTTATGGGACAAATCACTTATTTCTCTTTCCAAACAAGCTTCTAAGAGGTTGGGTGTTCTGAGGCGCCAACAACATTTCTTCACTCCACCCCAGCTGCTTGCTCTGTATAGAGGTGTTTTTCACCCCTGTATGGAGTACGCCTCAAACATCTGGGTGGGTTGCACTCAAACAGCTCCCCTAGAAAAGGTGGAGTCTAGGGCTTTTCAAATAATCAGCTTTCCTGCTCTTGCTAATTCTCTTCAGTCTCTTTCTGCCCGTCGAAACTATGCTCAATCTTACATGTACTCTACTAATAAAGTATAGAACACACTTCCTTCATATATTTTCCTTACTTCCTATAACATATGAACCTTCAAATGCCGTGTATCAGGTCATGTCGGCTTTTAATGTGATCAGATTCCCGACTTTCCCCTACCTCTGGTAGAAATTTTGGTAGGCCTCTAGCCTTTACCCACCAGAGGTGAAATAATATATATATATATATATATATATATATATATATATATATATATATATATATATATATATATATATATATATATATATATATATATATATATATATATATATATATATATATATATATATATATATATATATATATATATATATATATAATATATATATATATATATATATATATATATATATATATAATATATATATATATATATTTAATTTAAAAAAAGTTCACATCTAACGGGCATTGCCCTATTCGAGGAGAGGAACTTTTTCTAGGTAGTATATACCTAGGATCCCCAAGTGGGGTCAAACCGGCGCACTCAAGCACGTGATTCAATCACCCTACCGTTTGAGCTACGATATATATATATATATATATATATATATATATATATATATATATATATATATATATATATATATATATATATATATATATATATATATATATATATATATATGCCCAGTCCTCATTAGGTTTAAGTGCTTTACAGCATCAGGGTACGAAATATTCATATAAATTTAAATATGTTAAAATTTAAAAGATATGAAAAGATAAAAGAAAAACAAAAATTAAACAAAAAAAAAAAACGGAAAAAAAATTAAAAATACAAATATAAAGGAAAAATTAAAATAAAAAGTAAAAATTAAAAACGTTTATTTGGAAAAAATCAAAAAAGAAATCGATAAAATAATAATTCATACGATAGAATCAAAGACATAGGTAATAAAATATGAGATAAAGTAATAATTTATACGAAATAATCGAAAGAGTAATATCGGATTCCATGATACAACGAGTGTATGAGCAAAGAAGTCCTGCGATCAAGATAACGACTCTAGTTGATTATCAAGGACAATTTCATGAATGTGGGTTGCATGGTGACGTCATCGATGCAGTTGTGGTTGTTGTGTGTATGTACTTGTGTATGTGATTCTGTGTGAAGAAGGTGGGTGGTAAAGATTGTATTTGATGAACAGATATTACATATTTTTTATGTAAAATATCACGTAATAACAGTGATAATATAGTTATTATGTAATTAAACATTTGAAATAATCGATGGTATAAGAGTGGTGTAAAATAATACGCAATAAAGCCTTCGATGACGTAATAACAGTGAATATATAACTTTAATAAGTTAAGTCATTACGTAATAACTGTGATTATATAATTATTATGTAACAATGGTAACAAAAATAATAGAAAAACGATAAAGAAATGTATTTAAAGAGAGTAATTATATTTTGGGTACTGTATGTAAATGTTTGCATGTTTTGCGTTAAAAAAATTAGTAAGAAATATGAATAAAAAATGAAAATAAAGAATTATTTTAGTTATAACCATGTGACGAAGGTTATTAGTTTAGAATATATTATATGTGTATGCATGTATACGGAAAAGAAGAGTCCTTGTTCGCATTACATGATTCATATGTTAAATATTACGTAATAACAACAAAAACATAATTGTTATGTTACAATTGATGATTATTATAAAATCAATAAAATAACATCGATTTCAAAGTCGAAAAGGGAAGGAAAACGTTGCGCGTGAATAGAACAATTGGCTCATTTTAAGATATGATCCAGCTGGTGCAGAGGTACCGTGATGGAATTCAAATCAGAAGGATGAGATTTCGAATCCTGGTCACATAATAGCTTTAATTAAGTTTGCATCCTTTACCTGAATATTGGAGGAAATTTGATTTTTACTTAATGCCAAATCCAAGATGGAGGATACCCAATTCAAGATGGCTGAACCCACTCGAGAAAATAAAAAATAGCGGACAGAAATTTAAGATTACTGAAACCACGTGGTTGATAGAGATATATTGGAAACCAAATGGTCAAGAAAAAATGGAGGATGGATGACGTCATAGTCTCATGGTGGCCCTGTACCATAACGTCATAGGGTTAGGTGTGTGTGTGTGCGAGCGCTTGCGCACACGAGAGTGACGTCATTATCTAAATGTGCCTTGCAGCATTGCAATGTTGGAAATAGGCTCTTCCAATGACTCCTTACCCACAGTGCCAGCTGTGGTTGGCACTGCCACTCGCCTCGACCCTTAGTGCCACCTGTCGCTAACAGTGGCACTCCCTTCATGCCAAGTGGGCGTGACCTAAGAAAAGGGACCACGTGCTAGGAATTGCTAGAAAAAAGCTAGAAAGTACTAGAAAAAACTACAAATTGCATTCAGGAAGGAACAAGAGTTAGGCCCTGGTACTAGCACTAGAGGGACATGGGTGCCAAATAAGGGTTGCCACGTGCCTGGCGGGACGTACTAAGAATAAGGGGTAGGCTTAAGGGATTAAAGGGATTAACATAATTAATTAAGTGTGTAAATGCGTGTGTGTATGTGTACGAATGAATAAACATGTGTGTGTAAAGTGTACATAGTTAGGCTAAGGAAAATTGCAAACTATCATTTCCGCTTAAAAAGCTTAATTTGATTTGATACGGTACATTTTTTTACTAGAAGGTGGAATTCGTGGCCTCATCTAGGGTAAGGGCATGAAACCTCTTATATTAAAAAAATATTATTTCAAATAAGACTATAATAGAGGTCATTTGAAAAGAAAAGTTAAGCTCTTAGTGTGCAAAATACAACAACTGCATACTTCAAATAGGTTACCATGTAGTATTTATGCTCTTCAATATGAAAGTCTAATAGAGCTGCTAAATGAAATTAAAATTTATGATAATGAAATTCTGCAATTATTTGAGGAAAATAAGTTTGAGGAAATAGAGGAAAATTGTTGCTAAAGAAATAAATTATAATAATAATAATAATAATAATAATAATAATAATAATAATAATAATAATAATAATAATAATAATAATAATAATAATAATAATAATGATAACAAAAATGTGATAATAATAATAAGTTTGAGGAAATAGATGAAAACTGCTGCTAAAGAAATAAAAAATCAAGTTGATTACATTTTTCATTTAAATTTAAAACTTTATGATTTTAAAAAAATTTCTGCTTATAAAGAGAGTAGTGTAAATAAATAATGTAGAAAATTTTAATTTAAATTTAAATTAAGATAATTACCTTCTTTAAATTGTAATTCTTTTTCTGGCAATGAAACTGACAACCAGGAATTTCATATTTTTTTTAGCACAATTTAATAATGTGATAGGCAGTAGATATTTCTCTAAAAGAGTTGAGTTGTCCTATTTATTGTTATATTTAGAAGGTAATGCAAAAAAGCTTATTTCTCATCTTTCTATAAATTATGACAATTTTGATGTTGCCATAGATCTGCTAAAGCAAGCAAGCAGTATCTTGATATAACTTTTATAAAAGATGAAATTTTAAAACTTATTTTGCTCTAAAGGTACCTAATGTTTTTGATCCTAATTTTGCAGGACAAAAAATGTATATATCAGCAATTCGTAGTTATATTTATGAAATGAAGAATAATGGCATAAATTCTTTGGATGTAAATTCTGCTGGTAATTATCTTCTGAGTCATATACTGATGCATAATTTATCTATTATTTTTAAATGGGAAATTATTCATAAGGTTAATAATAATTATCTGAGTTTAACTGATTGTTTAACTTTTTATGTCATTAAGACATTAGTTAAAACATCTAAAAGTGATAATAATAATAATAATAATAATAATAATAATAATAATAATAATAATAATAATAATAATAAAGCCGCTATGAATAATGGTGGCGAAAAAGCTGTTGTAAATAAAGATTTTCCTACATTAATTAAAGATTTTAAAATAAATAATAAAGTCAAAAATAATGGTAAACCTCCCTTTGAACATAACCAAAAATTCATAAAAGGTAGGAGTGCCCCATGTAAATTTTGTTAAATAGAGGGTCATTCTATGGTAAGTTGTAACAAATATGTAACATTAAAAGACCGAATAAAACGTGCCAAATATTAAAAATGTGTCCTTTTTGTTCAGGTGTAGGCATAGGGAATCAGATTGTTTTGGTAAAACTGATGGGTTAAAGTAATTTTGTCATAAATGTGGATCTCATTCACATATTGCAGCATTTTGTGAAGGCAATAGCTCTTCACAGGATTTTGTTATAAATGCATTATGTATTAATTTGCAACAGGTAACTGAAACATCTTACATGTTGCCAGCTATTACCAATGAAGTTATTAGGGGTAAAGTAAAATGAAAGGCTCGTTGCTTGGTCGATACTGAGTCCTAACGAACATATATCAAGGCATGTCTAGCCAAATCTATGTATTCTCATATGAATGATGTATATAAAATAGAATACAACATACAAACATTTATAGGAACTGGAAAAAGAAGTTTCAAAAAGAATACTTTTGGTTTTAAATTTTATAATAAAAATTTTAACACCATGCCTATATTGGTAGATGAAAATCTTAATTTAAACTATTAAAAAAATGGTATAGATCTTGCTATTAAAAATTTGAATAAAGAGTTTAAATTTGCTGACACTAGATATTCTAACTCTTCAGATAATAAATTTGACAGATATTTTATTACGTATAGATTCATTTTAATTTTCCCCCTGTGAAATTAACATCTTGCTTGTACGGTAGCTGTTTCATGTTTAATGATGGCAAAATAATGTCTTTTGGTAATATTGATCATTCTGTGATTCCTGAACAAAAAAGTGCAAATATGTGCAGAGCAAAATTAATCAAAATAAAAGCACGTTAGAGTCAGTTGAAGTAGTTACAAATAATAATGGTAATAATGAAGTTAAGTTTAACACTACCATTGTGAATTCTGTTCTAATACCTAAGTCATTTCTCCATCCATTAGAAGATATTTTAACAGAATCAGATGTAGATAAGGTCATATAATATTTATTTTCCACAGAATCTATGGATATAGCTTCCAAAGACATTAGAAGACATTTTTGACTTTAGTGATTATGGTGCTGCCATGGTGCAGAATTTTAATGAAGATATTTTTTAAAATATGGAAGATATTTTGGAACATTACCCTGGATAAAAAAAAAAAAACAGACTTTATTCCTTCAAATTTTAATGTAGCTTATAGTGTATTGCAAAAGTTATGAGTCTCTTGCATAATCAAAAAGTATATGAAGAATATAATAATGTGTTTAAAAAGCAATTAATCTGAAGGTATTTTGGAACATATGAAGGTGACAGGCAATAATTAAGAATTTGTACATCATCGTCCTGTCATCAAGAGAGAAGTTCGAGTCACAACGAAAGTAAGAGCAGTATTAAACTGTTCTCTTAAAACTTCAAAATCATTGCCCTCTTTAAATGAGGCTAGTTATTCTGGTATAAACTTAATGAATTCACTTTTGAAAATGCTTTGGTTGTTTAGAACTAATTTTTATATGGTTTTATGTGATATAAAGAAAGATTTCTTAATAATTGGACTGAGGGATGAAGTTAAATTATATTGATTAATATATTAATTGGACTGAGGGATGAAGTGAACCAAAACAGATTCTGTTTGCTTTGGGAGCAAGGTGGAAAGCTGGTTGTATACCGATACAAATCTATTGTATTCGGATACACTGTCTCTCCCTTCATTTGCATTATGTTATAAAAATGCATGCGTCAGAATTTCCCATAGACAAATGTAGTAACATTCTCAAAGAGAATTTCTGTGTGTGGATAATTTAATATTCGCAGGTGATGAAATTAAAGAACTAATATCACTTTATGAAACCACCTATTAGAGGATGTCAATGGGTAGATTCTATTTAAAAAGCTGTAACAGTAATAGTAAAGCTTTTTATAGAACGCATGAAAGAAAATGAAAGATATGTTGCATATGGATGAAGAGATGAGAAAGTATTAGGATACAGATATTATCCTGATAATGATGCAATGCATATCAACTGTTTAGATTTTGATTCTTCAGCTTGTACAAAAAGACAGATTTTATCTGAAATCTCAAAGCAATATGATCCATTGGGCCTAGTTCTTCCAGTGACTATCAGGGGTAGAATGTTTGTGAAGAGTAAATGGGAAAGAAAAGTCTGTGATTGGGATGATAAATTTCCTGCAGGGATTACAAGTGAGTGAAAAAAGTTAGAAAGAGATCTACATGAGTTGAATAAAGTTGCATGTGTCAGACACGTAGTGAATAGTTATATTTAGAACATATAAGTGCCAAATATATATATTATATATATATATATATATAATATATATATATATATATATATATATATATATATATATATATATATATATATATATATATATATATATATATATAATATATATATATATATATATATATAATATATATATATATATTATATATATATATATATATTATACTATGCAATGCATGTTTTTTTCGCGACAGTAGTAAGAAAGCTTATGGATATGTTATTTATGCATGTGCAGATGAAAGGGAAAAGTTTATTTTACTCAAAAGTTAAGGTATTTCCAGTAAACAACAAAGAGAGTTATGGCATACCAGTGTTGGAATTTATGGGTGTGCTGTTGGCATTAAAATGCTTATCCACACCTTTGGAACGCTTATAAGAACATACACTACTAGTTCATCAATTTGCATGAACTCACAGGTCACAGGTAGTTTTGAGGTGGATGTTGACAAGAGACACTAAAATAAAATCCATATATATTAGAAATAGAATTAGTGATTTTGAACAGGTAACAGTATTAATAAAAGTAAAGTATAAAATTCCTGTAAACTTTACTTATGTAAATATTGTATAACCCTGCTGATCTTGTAAGTAGAGGTATTTATCTTAAAGATTTTAAAAATAAATTACAATTTTGGTATGAAGGACCAGAGTTTTTGAGTAATAATTTTGCAGATTGGCCAAGTTATCATTTATTAAGTGTGGTTTCTGATGTAAAACATTTAAGAATGGTTTCTGTGGCTCATACAGCAGATAATACTGTTGATATGATAAATATTTGAAAAATACCATGTTTTGAGAAGTTAATAAATGTAACTTCTTTTTTACTTAAAATGTATGGCAAGATTAAGGATTTAAACGAGAGAGATGTTGCAATGAAATATTGGATACGACTGGTACAAAAAGATCATTTTGCAACGGAGGCTGCAGCTTTGAAGCACAGTTCAGAAGGTTTAAAAATATTCAATTTCAGAGGTGGGCATTCCGCAATTTAAGTCAGCAATTCCGTAATAGCGGACTAACAAAGAAAATTGCAAAAATTGCGATTGCGATAATTTTCAAAAAGTTGCGGAATGCCAAAAATTTATGGTCGGATATTGCAATTTAAAAAAAAAAAATGAAATTTCCAGAAAATTTAAGAATATTCTTGAAGTATGGAGAAACTTCTAGATTAATCATAACTAATATTAGCCAATTTCTAGTATAGTGTAGATCATCTTGCAGTACCTAGTTGATCATTTTAATCAGTTATTTAATTAATAATTCCTATCGTGTAGTAATTAATTGATGCAACGTGACAATTGTGACGTTTTTGGCGCCTTTTATGTGTATCCTGAACGTTGGGCAATAGCCTTAAACTAAAGGTGAATTTTTGTAACGCAATTATTAGAGGTTCTTATGTATATTTACGTTATTTCCTTCACACCATTCGATTTGTTTTCTTAAATGTGTAATTTACACAATTAGTCTTTAATTAATAGGCAAAAATACAATTTAACTATTTAGGTTACTTCCAAATGGCACGACATGAGTAGCTTCTTGGAAAATTTTTCCCCTTTAAAACCTGTGGAGCACTGCTTTCCGAGCGTCTTTTTAACTGCAGTGTTTTCAGTCGGAGGTTCTGTTCATTTCCCTTTACTTCATTCTACATTACCTCCTTGTTGCTTAAATTTACCACCATTAGCTCTCTTTTAACGTACCGTTTGTCTTGATTTGCTGTTTGTGGCATTTCACTTCAAGAGTTAGTGCCTCCCAGATAGGCATTAATATATATATTATATATATATATATATATATATATATATATATATATATATATATATATATATATATATAATATATATATATATATATATATATATATATATATATATATATATATATATAATATATATATATATATATATATATATATATATATATTATATATATATATATATATATATATATATATATATATATATATATATATATATATATATATATATATATATATATATATATATATATATATATATATATATATATATATATATATATATATATATATATATATATATATATATATATATATATATATATATATATATATATATATATATATATATATATATATATATATTATTATTAATTTCAGAGATATATAAATTAGTGTATACGTATCACAGAAAAAATTGCAATTTACCTATCTCGAATTTATTGCGTGAGGTAACTAAGGTTGTATAATATTAGTTATGATTTATTCCATGTGACTTAGAGTTCAATAAACATACCTTTTAACTTAATTATATTTATAAATATATATATACACTATACTATCATACTGACGTTCTTGTATTATTTATTTTAAGCAGTATATTAATAAACCTGGAAAATAAATCTTCTGATCTCCTTAAGATTAATTATAATTAAGTTATCGATAAGGAGGGTAATATTTATATAAAAACCTTAAGTAAACTTCCATTACGAAAAGGTAATATTTTCTTATAAATGCGGTGTACAATACAACTACTATAAAACTACACTACTAAATAAACCCCGCATAAATTGGCTTTACCTTGCCAGGATACTTTTTAAATACTACTTTATACGTTACTTCATACGTTACTTTATACGTTACTTCATACGTTACTTTATACGTTACTTCACATACGTTGCTTCATACGTTAAAATACGTTACTCATACATACTTTACTGCAATTTTACGGCGACCTTACTTACTTACATACTACTTTTATATACTGCTATATACTGCTTAAATACTACGAACTACTTCTACACATTTATTTATACTACTTGCTTATATATGCCTTAATACTGCAAACTACTTTTAAGCATTCTTTTACGCACTACTTTTATATAATTTTATATATATATATAAAGCCTACGATTTATAAAAATCATACATTCTTTTGCTTGATGACGTCATAATTGTAAGCGCCCACAAAAGCTCACAATCCCACAATCCACTCGCCTAAGTCTTTTACAAGCCTAACTAAGTAGCGTCTTTTTATCACGTGATCTACTTTGAAACACTTTTGTATCTCCCGTAGTTGCTTACGTCACAGCCACAAACAATTTGCATTTTATCAGCCTGCGCATAATTTATGCAAATTACGCTTTCGAAACACTTTTGCATTCCCCGTAGGAATCCATTTTGAATTTTTAATGCGAAATATTTGAAAATATTTGAAGCATTTGAATAAATATTTTTCTTATATAAAAGAAAGCTACTATATTATTTTTGAACTTCAAAATACTATTTATAAAGCTAAAAATACCAAAATCACTATATAAAGACAATTGAAAAAAAAAAAAAAAAAAAAAAAAAAAAAAAAAAAGCTCTCATTTCAACGAACTTTCATACAAAAAAAACTTTCATTCAAGACGAATTTTATTCTTTGAAGAAACGAAACTGCACTCTTTGAAGAAACTTTATTCCAGAGGAAATCTCTATTAGAAGAAGAAACTAAGAAACAAAGCAACCACATACAAAACGAAGAAAGAAAACATACAGGAAACTAATTACTACGTATCAAAATAATAAAATATAATTTTATTATTATTATTATTATTATTCTTAAGAAACTTTACAAATTAATAAATCATAACTAATACTTTAAATACTTTAAATACTTTAAATACTTTTAAAATACTTTTTACTAATAATAGTAAAATAAAATAAATATTTTTTTTACTATTTCCAATTTAAAATATTTTTTTGCTACTAACTAACATACAAACTAATAAGAAACAATAAAGCAGAAATAAAAAAAAAAAAAAAAAAAAAAAAAAAAATTTTTATTTATATATTATATATATATATATATATATATATATATATATATATATATATATATATATATATATATATATATATATATATATATATATATATATATATATATATATATATATTATTTTTATTATTATTATTATTATTACTTTGATTAACATATTTATTATTTTCAGTAGATTAGTATGTGTTGATGATTGTTAATCCAAACAGAAGACAGAAAAAGAAAACTGAAAATAGAAAATGGAATTCAAAGGGTAAAACTTAATAAAAGAAATTAATTATTCTTCATATTTTTTTTATTAATTTTTATATATATATATTTTTACTTGCATTTCAAAATGAATGATGATATACGTTTAGACAGGGAATAATCCTACAAACCAAACTATTGCATATTTTAATCAAACTAATACTACTATTTCTTCTACTATTGATAGTA
>SEYY01019735.1:5000-37500 GCA_009176605.1 Armadillidium nasatum
ATCAGGACTGTTCAAGTACCATACAAATACTACCAAATAAAAGTACCATTTCTTAACGGAAAGATCAGGACTGTTCAAGTATCATACAAATACTACCAAATTATAGTACCATTTCTTAACAGAAAGATCAGGACTGTTCAAGTACCATACAAATACTACCAAATAAAAGTACCATTTCTTAACGGAAAGATCAGGACTGTTCAAGTATCATACAAATACTACCAAATAATAGTACAATTTCTTAACAGAAAGATCAGGACTGTACAAGTACCATACAAATACTACCAAATAACAGTACCATTTCTTCACAGAAAGATCAGGACTGTAAAAGTACCATACAAATACTACCTAATAACAGTATCATTTCTTAACAGAAAGATCAGGACTGTACAAGGACCATACAAATACTACTTAATGACAGTACCATTTCTTAACAGAAAGATCAGGACTGTACAAGCACCATACAAATACTACCTAATAACAGTACCATTTTTTAAAACTATTTCGTTCTCTGAAGCAGTAGAGAGCTAACATAATAAAAAAAATGTTATTGGATATAAAATCTGTACTTTTAAATGCATTACCAAATATTATATTTATTTTTAAGTTGAAATAAAGGCATCAATAACGGCATTATATAAATTTGTCATTTAGTATAAAATGAACTCAAAAAAGTTGATATTTTAAAAATTATTTTCAAAATAATAATAATAAAAAAAAAAATAATAATAATAATAATAATAATAAAAAATTACATAAATAAAAACTACAACTACAAATAACATTTTTTTTTTCAAATATTTTTGATTTTATTATAAAAACAATTAACATGTAATATATCCACTGACAGCTACACATTTCTTAAAAGCAAAATATATCTATAGTAAAAATATTCAACTAGTGATAGTTACACTATCAAAAAATATAAGATAGAAGCTTTACTTATATATAAATAATAATAATAATAATAATAATAATAATAATAATAATAATAATAATAAAAAATTCATTTTCTTAGAACATTTCTTGAATTTCAAATTTTTTTTTGTAAGGATCGGAATCTGTTTTAAAAAAAAAAAAAAATCTTCAAAACTATTATTAATGATTAATCAGGAAAATTTTTCAAGAATTTCAAATATTTTTCTTGATATATTCAAATTTGTACAAAAAAAAAAAAAAAAAAAAAAAAAAAAAAAAAAAAAAAAAAAAAAAAAAAAAAAAATCAATTTTTTTTATGGTAATAAAAAGAAAAAAAAAATTCTCTCTCTCAAGAATGGAATTTGGAACATTAATTCCAATATCCAAAAATTTTATGAATAAAGAAAAAAAAAAAAAAAAAATTATAATTGAAAAATGTAGAAAAAAAAAAAAAAAAAAAATCTATGTTAATAAATTATTAATGCTAATACCCACCTTCTAACACAACTTTAAATTTCACAAATATATATATATATTTTTTACTAACCTAGCTTACACATTCTTTACTTTAAATCTACAAGACTCAGCATTTAGTAGTAGTAACAGTACTAGCAGTAGTAGAGGTGGTGTCAAAATTAACAGCAATTATAGTTGTTGCTGTGGAGATAATAATAATAATAATAATAATTAATAATAATAATAATAATAATAAGTGCCTGTGTCTTTTGCTAAGAGGAGTAACTCAAAAACTACATAACAATAAGTAAATTTCAATTTAAATTTAAAATTTTTTTTAAATTTACATAAATAATTTTTCATCAAAATTATTTCAAAAGGACAACCATTGCATGAAAAAACAGGACTACAGTGTATTATATATATATATATATATATATATATATATATATATATATATATATATATATATATATATATATATATATATATATATAATATATTATATATATATATATATATATATATATATGCATAATATATAAAAAAACGGACTACAGTGTATATATATATATATATATATATATATATATATATATATATATATATATATATATATATATATATATATATATATATATATATATATATATATATATATATATATATATATATATATATATATATATATATATATATATATATATATATATATATATATATATATATATATATATATTATAACAGAATACATATATGAAATGACTTCGCATGGAGAGTGGCGGAGAAGTGAAGGGATTCATCCAAGAAAAAGAAAACCGCCCGAATACAGCTTGCATACTTCGCCACCTCGACATTTTTTCCCAACTTGCTTCTTCCTTTTTTAGTTGCTCGATACCCTGTATAATATATATATATATATATATATATATATATATATATATATATATATATATATATATATATATATATATATATATATATATATATATATATATATATATATATATATATATATATATATATATATATATATATATATATATATATATATATATATATAGTTTAAATTTTTTGACATTTTCGTAAATGTTGCGGCGGATTTTTGGAAAGTCCAAATGCGGATGCGGATTCTTAATAAAAGAACAATGAAGCAAGTTCAACAGAGTTCTTTTGTTTTAGGAAATCCAACTAAAGAAAATTATTCTTATTCATTTTTTAATAAAAAAAAAAAAAATTCCAATGTTTTTAAAAATTTATTCTATAGCTGCTCTGATTAATACTACATTGATGTCTTATTCCATTGGAAAGAATTATTTTTGTTATAACGAATGACGTAACTAAAAACACAGCACACACGTCATTATCTTTACAGGGAAACGATATGCTTTAAACCACAGAGGCTAAATAATTTTCAACCCAAATCCTGTTGCATAAATCTCGGGCATTAACTTAAGGCAGATAAATGATGTTTACGCAGCATGGTGAATAACTTCTTCAGAACTAATAACATCATTCCAATAAGAAGTCAAAACAGTTTGAATTATGCTAGTGAAGTAACATTTACAAAGAAGATTCTGTTCTTTTTGTTCTAATGCAATAATAGCAGGAAGAGACAATTTATTACTATTTTGAATTTTATACAAAAAACTTTAGATAGGATAGAGTCGCCATAGGAGTAAGAATGCATATCTTTTAGCATATACTACAATTACAGAACTAGAAGTTTTTTTCCGGGATGTTGTCCACATATAGCAGAACAATGGGAGAGAACTATATTTACTATGTAAGTTTTAATTAAACGACAAACAGTTAAAATTAGCGTGAACTTATTAAATGAGGCAGAAGCCCTAAAATAATGACTTCTGGCACATCAGTTAATCCCCTAACGTCTCACAGTTGAAACTTTGTACATCATTCCTGATGTGTTTATAAAATTGATTCAGAAACTTTTATTTTTTTAAAAAAAAAATTGGTCACCATCCACAGTCTGATGACCATCGCACGTCATCTCGAGGGAGATAACTTGAAGTGTATAACTTAGTAGTTGATTTGAAAATGCTTTATCTACTTTTATTTTTGAATGACTGACAAATCTCGGCAATATTTGGATGGAGATTCACCACCAGAAAAACATCTAGACTTAATGCAACTTATATACTACTCAGGTATATTATATTTCATAGCATAGGTTTAATTCCTGTAGAAAGGCAAAAAAAAAAAAAAATAAGCGAAAAACTGAAGAATATGGCAGGATATATGAAATATGTCCATAAGGGATGATTTGTAAAGCAGGAAGAACTTCTGTCTAAATGTCATCAAGGAAGTGAAACCGAAAAGCATACAATGAACCAAAAATGGAACTTTGAAATAACAAAACTGACAGGTTAAGAGAGCTACTCCAATATAGTAACAATGTGTGAGGTGGTTATAACTAATTCATAGTTGGATAATGGTTATCTCCACTAAAAATTTGATGGCACATAAAGGGCCAAGTATATTAACGAAGAGCTTCACCAAGCTTACTAATAGAGAGTAGAGAGGATATTTTCAAATAGAATTCAATATAGCACAGAGTCCTTAAGAAACGTAATAGGAGAAGGTCTTACAAAATTGTAATATCACAACCAAGTAGCATGGAATCAAATAATGATACAGAGGTTTATTTGAGAAGGATTAATGGCCACCTTCACTGTTTGTAATGCAGAAGAGACACCTTCTAATCCACAATGTAAGAATTTTTCATAGGAAAGGCTTAGTCATCTTGAGAAACTAGGCAAACTTCACTTCCAGATGGCAAATCCTTTTAGAGGTCCTCTTCTTTGCTAAGACGCCAAAGAGAGAGGCAATTGGGGAACCCAAGATGGCTCTTTATTTGCATCATTCAGGATTCCAAATACACAGATGGTTATCTTGGAACTTAGGAAATATTCTAAGAAACTGTAGAATCCATAGTCGAGCTACTGCTAACAAGGGAAAGATCAACAGAAAATGATCGTTTAAGGTGATGCAGGAGAATGACCTTTTAAAAATAAGTTTCTCAACTGTCTCAAAAGTTTTCTGGCAACTATCTAATCAGCAGCATTATCTAGGCGGATGACGAATGCTGAACTGTGATTCCTATGGACAAACCCTGAGAGGGAGAGGAACGTTTTAGCATTCAATTTTGCAACCTATTGGACTTAGGAGAGCTGTTTTGAGCTTTTCTTAAAGGCATAGCAATTAATTAAATTAGGTGAGGTAGATAGACATTCTAAGAAACATGTCTCTCCATGATGTACTGCCGGTGCACTAGAAATGTAATAGAGCCTGTGCCAACAAAAGTTGGAACATTTCACTCGAAGCACCTTGAGGGAGAGTAAATGATATATAATCTCTCAGGTGTAGGAAGAAGGTGATCATGGTGTCATTCAAAGTTTTTTTTTTTTATAAGCCTCTTAGATAAAAGGATAATGTATAAAAACCTGGAAGACAAAATAAAACTCCACAGACAATATTCAAGATCAAATTAGATGAAAGATTGTGAACTTTCGAGTCACCAGTGTAATGAAGAACTAGTGGTCCTAGATTAACTCTTTCACAAAGATGGAGGTATTGGCATTCATATAAGCCTCTTAGATAAAAGGATAATGTATAAAAACATAAAAATATACAAAGTAAGCAACCAAATAAGGAATTACAGCTAGAAAATAAAAAGAAACATAAAACCAACTAAAGCAATAGACACAAAATTATAACATTAAAATCAATATCATCAGTAACAATAATAACAATAACTTAATAATAATAATCATAATTTTTTTTCTGGAGTTTATATACTGTGACACACCAAAAAGCAGCAATACTAGGTTGGGTTTCAACACCAGGAATTCCTTCTATACGAAACAAGTAATTGAAGATTTGAGCTAATACATCTTACATAGCAAATTTTAGTTCCATAAAAATACAAGATAACATTGAATCAGAAAAACGAGGATTCAGACAAGATATAAGAGAAGTAATTTTCATTAAGCCATGATGGTTTTTTATGTAGGGAAGAACTTACTTCCAGAGGTCCTAAGTTATTGCATCTAACCAAGACAGGATGTGGTGAACCAAGAAAGGAATGTATGGCTGGCAAAATGGACAAGTAAGAGGTAATCATAAGTGTACTTAGCCAACATTGGAAAGGTCAACTCCTCACTGTTTTATTGTACAAAGTTTAAATAATCATGATAATGATGATGATGATGGTAATAATAATAATAGTAATAAAAAAAAAAAATAAAAAAATTACACCCACAGAATAAGTTGTGGGGAGATACTGAACACTACGCCTGCAAAAATAAAACTTGGTCAATCGAGTTATAAATACTCTTAATACTGGGGTGTGACATTCTCTATCAAAAGTTCTCGACAGCTATTAACTGTCAAAATTTGAGTCAATCCATTCGACTGTTAAGCTATCAAGAACAAAGTTCTAATGTTAAGGCGTGTAATGTTTGGATTATCACACCAGGGTGGGTAATATTCGGGATATCACACCAGAGTGGGTAATATTTGAGGACTATCGCCAAGATAAATAAGTACAAGTTGTGGTTTGCAAACCCTTTGCAAACCCAACTTTTAAATCTTGAGTTTTATAATAAAAAGAACCATGAAGATAGAAAATATCGTGCAATGTAACATTAACAGTCTACAAGAAATAACAATTTCTAATTTCTAGTGCTCTTTCTCTAGCCCTATGTACTTCCTCCAACCATTTCAGCATTAAAGAAATGATCCTCACGATGGAGTCATGCGGGATGTTCAAATCCTTGTCCATCTCCAATAATGTTGATGGAGCATGTATAAGGGCTCTGAACTGCCTCCTCAATATGTTCAATGAGATTCAGGCTGTGATTTTCGCAAGTGTGGGGAAGAGGTGGATTTCCACCACTTCGAGGTACAGGAGGACGACCGCTGCAATGTGTGCTCTGGCACTGTTATTGGATAATAAAGAATCACCAATACAAAAGGCACTACATATTATTGAAAGATGTATTCCACGTTTTCTGGCATTAAAATCCACCTGTCCAGTATATTCGACTCCATGTGGGCTCCTAAGTTTATGCTAACCCACACCATCACAGTGCCACTTCCGAAAAATGCTGCAAGGGTAAAGAACCCTATTGAATGTCTCCACATGTAGCAAACACTGAGATTCATCTGTGAAGAATGCACTCCACTGTGTCACTGCCAGATTTCTATAAACCTGCGCAAACTGTAAAAAGGCAACCTGAAGTATCCTTGTGAGAAGTCTGGTGGCAGGCTATCAAGCAGTCATCCCAACTTCGTACAGTCTTCTTCAAATTGAACAATGAGAAATAGGCACCTGCTTGACTATGGAGTAGGTTTTGTAGTTGAACACTTATAGGGAACCAATTTCACAAAACTGCCAGATAGATAATTTTGTCATTCTTTACAAATTTAATCCCTGCCCTAATCTTCTAGAATTGCTGCTAGTCTCCCTGAACCCGCAAAAGATCCGACACACTGTAGTTGGGAGAGACTTATTTCCAAATGTGATCACCCTGATAGCAAGTTCCTCTTCTTCTGCAATGCAAATGAACATTCTTCAGTCACTCTGAATAAAATGAGATTGCAATTTTCACAATCATATGACTACGGAATCCTATTTGCACTCGGACACGGAATGGTTTTAATGCAGTTTGGGTAGTATAAACTTGAACTGAACATGGTGAATATTGCATACTGGTTGTTATACTGTTAAATTTCCATGTGTTGTTCCATTTGGATCACTATAAATGGAATACAACTTACTCCTAATGGCATTCGTTAGGAACCTAAAACTAAATTTCACGCAATCCATTAATTTTATTTGAGAGTTTATACTGGTATATATATATATATATATATATATATATATATATATATATATATATATATATATATATATATATATATATATATATATATATATATATATATATATATATATATATATATATATATATATATATATATATATATATATATATATATTTTTTTTTAATTTTACCTCTGGTGGGCAAATGCCAGAGGTCTACCAAATTTCCACCAGAGAAAGGAGCAAATCGGGATCCTCGTCAGATTAAAGGCCGATATGTCCAGAGACACGGCGTTTTAAGGTGTGTAAGTAATAGGAAATTGGGAAAATACATGAAGGGAGTGTGTTCCAGACTTTATCAGTAGAGTACATGTAAGATTGTGAATAGAGGTTAAGTCTGGGGTCATAGAGTTGGACAGAGAAAAAATGAGACTGTGTAGAAAGACATGTCGCCCGAGCTCTACTCAAAGGAGGAGGTATGTGATGAAAGAATTCGGAAGTGCAGTGTCCGTTGTAATAGCGATAGTATAGAGAAAGTGACGCAACAATTCAACAGGCAGAAAGAGACTGGAGAGAATTAGTGAGAGTAGGAGAGTTTATAAGACGAAAAGCCCTAGACTCCTCCTTCTCAAGAGCTGTATAAGTGGAACCACCCCAGATGTGTGAGGCGTACTCCATATACGGGCGAACAACACCCCTATGAAGAGCAAGCAACTGGGGTTGTGTGAAGAAGCTCTGTAGGGGCCTCAGAACACACAACCTCTTAGAAGCATGTTTAAAAAGAGAAGTAATGTGAGCTTTCCAAGAAAGTTTATGAGAAAAAGAAACACCAAGGATATGGTGTGAGTTGTGTTTTTTCGAAGAAGATGTCATAGTTGTGTGGAGGACTGTGCCGAGTAAAGAGATGGAGGAATTGAGTTTTTGAAGCATTGAAAATGACCATGTTTTCTCTGACCCAATTTGAGATGCGAGATAGATTTGAGGTTAGTTGCTCCAAGGCCACCCTCCTTGCATCTATTAGCTATTGTTGGGAGGGGCACCTTTCAAACTAAAAAGAGTAATGAAGCATGGAGTCATCAACATAGAAGTGGATAGGAGATGAAGTATAGGAGGTCATTAATGAAAAACAGCAAAAGGAACATCACTACTAATAGATTTATAGGATGAACGGTGGTCGTCTACAACAGCTGTTATAGAACGACCAGAAAGGAAATCAGAGAGAAGGCCAGAAAGAGAAGGATAGAATCCGAAAGAGGGAAGTTTGAAAATCGAAGCTTTGTGCCAGACTCTATCGAAAGCTTTCGATATGTTCAGCACCACAACAAAAGATTCACCGAAATGCCGAAGAGTGGAGGACCAAGTGTCAGAGAGAAGGAAAAGAAGATCACTAGTAGAGCGTTTCTTACGAAAGCCATACTGACGAACAGAGATAAGATTAGAAGAATCGAGATGTTTCCAAATCTTCCTGTTAAGGATAGATTCGAAAACTTGAGAAAGAACGGCGGTTAAAGAAATTGGACGGTAGTTAGAGGGCTGAGATGGGTTCCCTTTTTTCGGCACAGGCTGAATGAGCACACGTTTCCAGCAAAAAGGGAAGGTTGAAGTAGAAAGACATAAACGAAATTTAATATATATATATATATATATATATATATATATATATATATATATATATATATATATATATATATATATATATATATATATATTATATATATATATATATATATATATATATATATATATATATATATATATATATATATACTGGAAACATCACAATAAGCCAATACATGCAACAATCAATCCTTCCCCACATAAAAAGTAGACATTGAATCCCTTTCATGTTATTTAACTCACACAATGTCTATTCTAATCCCACTGTGATTCAAAACCCTTTTCCATTAATGATTCAATTTCAACATCCAATGCAGTGTGAGATGTTTGACTGCAGGTTAGTTTTCTATATAGAGTGCGGCTAGATTTTGTGAACTTAAACCCACTGGGTTGGTAGCTCAAATCAACAATGTTTCCCACCAACGTTCGAGTGATTGTCCAAAGATTACCCTGGTTTGGACAGGGGTAATAATACAAAATAATATATATATATATATATATATATATATATATATATATATATATATATATATATATATATATATATATATATATATATATATATATATATATATATATATATATATATATATATTCCTTTTTTGGCACAAATACCTGCATAGTCTAAATGTTATATGAGATAGTAATAAAAATATGAAACTGCATCTAAAGTAAAATAAAAAGCATACCGTTTCATCATTCCATATCGCAGAGAGCTGAGTCATAAACATCACTGCAGTGAAAATGGCAAACAACAAAGATTCGAATATTAGAAAAAGGAGGAGAATAACTGTTGTGGGAGGTGAAACACTTGAACACTCTTTCCATTCATTACCAACGCAAATGATGAATTGGTGCACTCCAAGAATCAAGCCATGGAGGCTTAAAAGAGCAATGTATAACTGAAAATATACAGAAAAATAGTCATTAATTCACAAACAAACAAAAACAAAAAGAAAAAAAAAGAAAAAAAAAAGAAAAATGGGACTCAATATATTATACAATTTTATAATACAATCTGCAGTGTTTAGAGGAAATATATATGGTAAAAGACAAATCTGAGATGTCAAGTATTCATAAATTAACCAGTAAAATAAACTACACTTGATATATATATATATATATATATATATATATATATATATATATATATATATATATATATATATATATATATATATATATATATATATATATATATATATATATATATATATATATATATATTATAATACTTTATAAAAAATATTAAACATAAATATATAAGTGTGGTAATCTTTAAAATGAGAGGTGTATAAAAAAAATATATATATAGGTATATAAAAATGGAATTTTGGAACTATTTACCGTAAAAAGGACAAAATACTTCTGATTATTTTCTCCCACACAATTATTAACCCAAGGGCAATGATGATCCATTTTACGAATACACCTTTGGCAAACGGAACAGTGATGAGCTCTTTGAGGTTTAATACTACAGCATTTGGGGCATTTGAATATAACTTGTCCTTCTTTCAAACCCATCCTCTCGATATTTTCTCTTGTCGCATTTCCTTTTGGTACAGCTCCCTAAAATTTAAAAGTACAAAAAATATTAAAAAATAAAAATATCAACTTCAAAGTTGGTATCAAACAAAAAATATCTTCATTAATAATGCAACTGAGTTAACTGTGTCTTAGTTATTATAATAAAAACGTGTTTGTGTCTTGTAACCATAAAAATATACAATTTATTTAAGATTCCAGAAAGAGGATATGAACTAATCAAATGTATCTTGAATTAACCACAAAAATTCTGGTAATAGTTTTGATGTTCCCAAAATGAAAAATTATACTTGAACAAATTTATTTAATTATATAAATTTTATGGTTTATTTGATGTAATCAAAAACTGCTATTCAAATAAACTTATTTAATGAGGTATTTATTTATTTTTGTTTGCATGATCTACTGCACCAAAATATAGAGCATACTGTAAAATGATCAACGTAAGAATAACTTGGAAAGACATTAAATCTCTTATTTCCAAACTAGACATTATTTTAGCTTTCAAAAGAATAGCATGTATAAATAATTTAAAAATAATTTTAAATATTACTCAAGTAACAACATACTGATATTATTTTCAATAATCTAAAATAGACTTTTAATAAGCCCATTTAAGATAAGATATCCTCCAACTACAAATCTTAGCTTGTAATGAAGTTGCTATCCTGTATGAGTTATTATTTACTCAACGATATATTTATCTAGTTTTACTCTTCAAAAACTATTTCCCAATAGGTTAAATAATTATAATGTTTTATTAAATATCCAAAAAAAAATATGAACATTATACACAGCATAAAATACTATACTTATAAAATAATAACATTCTCAGAGCCTAATACATGTTACATAAGTATTAAGGTATTGTTAATTACATTTATTTAAAATAACAGGTAAAATAAACTAAGAAAATCATACTTACAGGATCAGTAAACATGGCGCGAGTATGTGAAGTAAGAGCTAATATAGCAAATACATTAAATAAAAATACATTTATTGTAGAATATATTGGGTGAGTTTCGGTTTGATAAATCACAGACAATACTACAATCTCAGCATAAAATACTAACAACCAAGTTAACACAGCACATATTATACCACATATATCTCTTATACACCATATTCGACCTCGAAAACACTTGTTGTGAAGGTCCCTATCTTGTCCCCAAGGTCTTAATGGCTCGTACATTTTTACAAAATTACATTATGAATTAAAAGACTATTTTCAATTGGAAGACTTTCTCTGGTCATAAATTTTTTAAATGCAAATTATATGGTCCATTAAAATCTGAAATATATATATATATATATATATATATATATATATATATATATATATATATATATATATATATATATATATATATATATATATATATATATATATACTTAAAAAGTTTATTACTTTATATACAGTGTTCTAATAAACATTTGAAATAAAAAATACTATTATAAAAATAAATAGTACTAAAATATACTTTTTTAAGTATCTCATTGTCTAGCTACATTGCTACTATTTACTAATAAAATTGATTAAGTATGAAACAACATGCTAAAAGGTACTTTTATTCACATCAATATTTCAAGATGTCATTCTATGCCTACATCACTGAGATGTAAATCTATGCGTTCGGTGACGGCAGACTAGTTTATGAATAGATTTTCAATACTTTAACTATTTCAATATACTGAATTTAATTTCCCTAGACTTGATTTTAATTTCTCCAATATAAATTACATTTCTATTATATATATATATATATATATATATATATATATATATATATATATATATATATATATATATATATATATATATATATATATATATATGCTAAAAAAGTTGTCTGACCTTATATTTTGATATTTTTATATTGATATTTTGAAATTTTAATTTTAAATAATATTTGTAGAGTAATAGTTTATACTTTTTCATTTTAAGATAAATGTTAAAATGTTTTAAAATGTTAACTAGTTTGACTTAACTTAACCTGAACAGCAAGCAAATAAACCTAACCTACCAAAATACAACTCTTTGCTAACTACGCCTAACGGCCAACTCGCTTACTATATATATATATATATATATATATATATATATATATATATATATATATATATATATATATATATATATATATATATATATATATATATATATATATATATATTAAAATTTTAATTTTTTTTTTCTTTTTTAAAAAATTTTATAATGCCAATGATCCAGCAACATTGTCATAATAGAAATTTATAGGCTATGTTATTAATTTCAAATTCCTACACATAGTTTTAGCCAATCTCGCAACACGTAGGTTTGTTATTATTTTCAGCAACCTTGTCTCGTACAAAAAAATCCACTACTGTGAATGCTAAAATTACCAATAATAGTAATAATAGTAATAGTAGTAGTAATAATAATAATAATAATAATAATAGGCATAAATGAAATAAATAGTAAATAATAATAATAATAATACATATATAAAAAAATTTATATTGATATGTTGAAGGTCCTCAGACTTCTTAACCTTTACCATATATATATATATATATATATATATATATATATATATATATATATATATATATATATATATATATATATATATATATATATATATATATATATATATATATATATATATTTCGGAGTTTCAATTGTTAAAAATATAAAATCGAAAATATCGGAGAAGCCTATCGTAAACAAGAGAGTTGTCAGAGGTACGAGGTACTATTACTAGACATAGACACAATTATTATTACTTACTTTTCTAGCAGAACCTAATTCGATTATCATAACCTGAACTACCGAAATTGCCGTAAAAAGAGGCCTAACCTACACAAGAATTTGCCGTAAAAGAGACCTAACGTAACAAGAACGTTTGCACGACATAGTAGCCTAAGGCTAAGTATAGGTATGAAAATATTAATTTCAAAATATCGATATAAAAATATCGAAACTCAGAAACAATCTCCACCTAAGCCATATATATATATATATATATATATATATATATATATATATATATATATATATATATATATATATATATATATATATATATATATAAAATAAATAAAATATATAAAAATATAAATATATAAATATATAAAAATAAAATCGATAAAAATATATAAGCTCAGAAAGCTTCTTAACCTAAGCCTATATATATATATATATATATATATATATATATATATATATATATATATATATATATATATATATATATATATATATATATATATATATTTTGACCTAAAATATAGAAACACCCCAATTTTTAACCACTAATGAAATTTTTATAACTTTTCAAATATACATAACACCTATTGATACAGACCACAGGTTTGAAGGAGGTGTATGCAAATAATTATGATTAAATTACTCCCAAGTCAATAAAGTCTTCAGCATAATCCAAGATCCTACGCCTGGAATCTACAGTTAGGGTAAGCATTCTTAGTAAATCTTAATCTTAGTAGAGTACCAGTCACATAACTCGATAAACTATTAGCAGGAGTACCAAATCGAAAAAAGGTTCAATGCAAACTGCAAGAGAAGGTAGCACATCAACACACACCGAAAAATCAACTAAAGTCGAAAGATTAATTACTTTATGAGCAAAATACTCATAAAACACATTTCAAACTTCAACACCAAGGCCAGCTCTACATTCATTTAAAATTACCAAAAACTTCCACGCTATAAATACTTCTTTCATATATACAGTACCAAATATAAGAAAATTGCTCTTCCTTGTCTTGAAGTTCGGGAACTGGCAGCCTAGCTGTTAAAATAAAAGCGTCCAAAAATATTTTTATTAGTAACTAAAATCAAAGTTTATATGGTCACGGTACTATGATATGGTAAACTTTGCTAAAATCTTGTTTGACAAATATAAATATTAAATAAAGATGTATAAATTAATATGATTTTCGTATTTTATTATAAAATTTTTAGTGAAAACTTTATTGATACCAAATAATTTTAATCATTCACATTATATATATATATATATATATATATATATATATATATATATATATATATATATATATATATATATATATATATATATATATATATATATATATATATATATATATATATATATATATATATATATATATATATATATATATATATATATATATATATATATATATATATATATATATATATATATATATATATATATATATATATATATATATATATATATATATATATATATATATATATACTTTGTTAGGTCCTTAAAGTCTATGAATCTTTCGAAACTGTAGCAAAATTTAGCTACAAGTCTATGTAACACCCAAAGACTTTGTAATTTGATGCAGAAATTTGAGGTCATGATTGCTTACATCTGTACAAACATGAGCAATTTTTGGGATGGATTAATTACTAGCCACAATAATTCCACAAATTTATGTTTAAAAATCATTGAAGGTAATGAAAGGAGCGTAGAGGAAAAGGGCAAGTGGTCAGATATTAAATGTTTTTATACTAATTCTTGTAGCCTTAGAAATAATAGACGTTATTTAGTTACGTAATGAAAGAAAATTTTGATACAATACTCATTATAGAAGTGTGGGTAAATGAGGTGCCGCATGGGGAATAATTAAAGTTAGTTTGGAGAATAACCAGTCACAGTATTCCAGAGTAGCAATCATAATTAGCACTTGAGTAGAAAACTTAATTGGTAGAATAGTTAAATAAAAGAAAATATTTTGGAAAAGAGGGCTTTAAAAGATTCAAAGTCAAGAAAGCTAACAGAGAAATTGTCTTAGTTATAAAGAAACTTAATTTGGTAATAAGGAGTTCTAAGAGAGAATCAGAATTAATCTCACAAGGAGTAAAAATTCCATGAAGAGATGTTTTATTTTAAACAAGTTTAACAATAAAAACTGAAAAATTTGGTTCGATGAAGATAGATATGGCTAATTATGTGGGCATGATTAATTCAGATGTAAATATAAGACAAATAATGATTAATAAGGAGTTTATAATTGCGTTCACACCTACAGAATTAATGATTTTTAGTTTGATATTTATGGAGAGAAGGTTTGAGAAGATCTTGTTCTCTTTCAAAGTTTGACGAAGTTATGAAGATATTTGATGGCATAGACTACAGTAAATTTATTAGTTCTGATGGCATATATGGTAGAATTCTAAAAAGAAGGTAGTATGTTAATGTTTAATTTTTTTCTGATGAATATAAAAATGGTTTATTTTAATAATTTTATGCAAGATGGAGAGATAATGTAATTAATTAAATTGCATTATTTTTTTGTAAGGGATGCATTTATATATGAGTAAATTTGCAAGAAATTCGTAAATTTAATATTTTAATTTCTGTAGCACAAGCATTTGCTTTGGAAATTGTAAGAAAGGATTCACTTTATTATAATTCCCTTAAGGACCCATATTCAACAGTTTCTATTCAAAATCACTTCCGTATTAAGTTCAAATACAGATGCTATGGACGAGAATTACTTAGCTGTTGATAGTAAAAAAAATATACTATTTTGTGAAAACTTTCATCATCTCAGAACAAGGTGTTCAGAAAAAATGCTACATCTTCCAATTGTAATCATTTCCTAACTGAGAAAAACTTCCCTTTGGGGATAGATCAAAAATCTAACTTTTATGAATTATGCTCGATACTACTCACAAAAATATTTAAATATGAAAAGATATTACGATAAGGAACTGGATATATGAGGATGGGCTGAAAAGTAAAGCCTGTTCTGCAGTAAAATCTCATACATTGGAGATTAGGTAGTGAAACGAAGACTGAAAGAAGGTTAAAGGTTTATTTAGTGAACATGTAATATTATTTTTCTGCATAATCTCCTCGAACATCAATACATTTCTGCAAACGTTGAATTCACTTCTCGAAATCGGTTGAGATGAAGTCTTGATATGTTTTCCGGAATTAGTCTGCCATCGCTTTCTTCATCTCATCGTCTGAACCAAATCTTAATACCCGGAGACTCTCCTTCAACTTTGGAAATATGTGCAAATCACTGGAGGCCAGATCAGGACTGTAGGGTGGGTGATCAATGACCTCGAAGTTCAAGGTTGAAGCTTCTAAATCGTTTGGACACTGCAATGTGGTCGAACATTGTCAAGATGCAAGAGGAAAACTGTAAGGTTTGGTTTTATTCGACGGACGCGGCTCTTCAATTTTAGGAGAGTTTCACAAAAACGATCGGAGTTTACAGTCGTGCCCTTATGCAGATATTCCGAATAGACGAGGCACACGACATCTCAGAATGCTGTCAGCATGAGTTTACCAGCCGAGGGTTGAGTCTTAAGCTTTCGTACACTTGGTGAGCTTGGGTGTCTGAATTCCATAGAGGCTCGTTTTCCTTCTGAATTGTAGTGGTGAACCCACGTTTTTCGCTTCCCGTTATAATGCTTTGAAGAAATTCTGTTCAATTTTGGCATGCAAAAATTCAATCACTGCACGTTGTTCAATAAAGTATCACTATTAGCTTCCATTTTTCCATCCCTGTACAACAGTGAAACCAAATAACTATTTCATTCACGTGTCAAATCTACTCTATAAGATTTAATCTGTCGAATGCAAGTTTAAACATGTTTATACTTGTTCCGTTGCTTAGTAACTCATCAAATGGCGTTATTTTTCAGCTCGCCTTCGTATATATATATATATATATATATATATATATATATATATATATATATATATATATATATATATATATATATATATATATATATATATATATATATATATATATATATATATATATAGGTTGGATGTTCTGATGCACCTTCAGATTTTCCCCACGCCACTCCAGCTGTTTGTCTTTATAGGGGTTTTGTTCTCACCTGTATGGAATACGCCTCTCACATCTGGGGTGGTTCCACTTTATACATATCTCCTTGAGAAGGTGGAGTCTAGGGATTTTCGTGTTATCAACTCTCATGCTCTCCTAATTCTCTCCAGTCTCTTTCTATCCGTCGAATTGTTGCTCTCTCTCTCTCTATACTATCGCTATTGCAATGGACACTGCTTTTCTAAACTCTCCCGTAGCATACCTTATCCATTGAGAAGCGCTCGTGTGACACGAATTTCTACACAGTCTCATCCTTTCTTTGTTAACTCTCTGACCCCATACTTAACCTCTATGCTCAATCTTACATGTGTTCCATCTGGTAATGTCTGGAACACACTCCCTTTATCTATTTTCCCAACTTCCTTTGACTTGCACACTTTCAAGCGCCGTGCATCGGAACATAGGTTCCGGTATTACTCCAACTCTGATGGAAATTAGTAAGCCTCTGGCCTTTTCCCACCAGAGGAGACAGGAATATATATATATATATATATATATATATATATATATATATATATATATATATATATATATATATATATATATATATATATATATATATATATATATATATATATATATATATATATACTCACACATACAAATACAACAACTTTAAGCTACAGAACCATACATACTTCTCTCGAACACTGAAAAAATATAAAATTTCGTTTTATATCAAACTTTGTTAATATTCTTGATATTTGAAGGTCAAATCAGACTGCCATTGTTTGATCCCTGAAGATAAATCTATTTGCAAAGTCTGAACCCTGAATATTAAATCTGTTTACCGTGTTTGATTCCTGAAGATCAAGTCTGTTTGCAATTTTTGATCTTTGAAGATCAATTACTGTGTTTTGTGTTTTACCACTGAAGATCAAAACTTTTTGTATAGTATTTGATCCCTGAATTTCATATCTGTTTGCCGGGTTTTTGATCCCTGAAGATCAAATCTGTTTGCCGGGTTTTTGATCCCTGAAGATCAAATCTGTTTTCCGGGTTTTTGGTTTCTGAAGATCAAATCTGCTCTCCAGATTTGAAATTTGTCACGTGCCCTGAAGCAGATATTGAAGATATCGAAGCAGATCATTTCAAACTCTTACGGAAAACGGCATTTTTCTACATTTTGAGATTTTGGTAAATTTTGTTATTGCTCTGCAAATATGAAAAATTTTCGGTAGAGTCTGGCACAAAATACTTATATTTTTAAAATTCTGTAATAGTTTTCTTTATTTAATGTATGCTATCTTCTCATTTGAGATTTCTATTCCTAATATTAGATAAAGTCGGGCACAAAGTCTTTGCTTGAAAACCATTGTTACCATTTTAATATGGTTTCTTTTCCTTCCTCCAAACCCCCCCCGAAACCCCTCCCCTCCACAAAATAATCTGGGGATACCTGTTACATTTTATTAATTTTTGTTTTCTTATGATTTATAAGTCGACTTTTTTAAATATTATTTAAAGGGTAAATGGAATGAAACAAAACTTTGTATATAAATATAAATATATTTCATCACAAAAAGAAAAAGAAAAAAGAAAATTAATTAATTAAATTAAAACAAGCTTTAAAAACATATTTAAAGAGATAAAAGTTGAATCCGATAATATGAGATAATTTAAACTTCCTTTTAAATTTCAGTATATATATATATATATATATATATATATATATATATATATATATATATATATATATATATATATATATATATATATATATATATATATATATATATATATATATATATATATATATATATATATATATATATATATATATATATATATATATATATATATATTTCTCTCAACATTATCGTATCTAGGAGGTGTGTGTGTGTGTGTGTCTGTATGTGCCTGTGTGTGGCTGTGTGTGGCTGTGTGTGTACATTTACATGAGAATTAGGGATGAACTTAAATGTCTTTCAAATACAACTACCATTACTACTTTTGCTACTAATTGTACTGTTACTACTACTACTACTACTACTACTACTACTACTACTATAATAATAATAATAATAATAATAATAATAATAATAATAATAATAATAATAATAATAATAATAATAATAATAATAATAATAATAATAATAATTATAATAATGATAATAAATAATAATAATAAAAATAATAGGAAGAAGAAGAAGAAGAAGAAGAAGAAGAAGAAGAAGAAGAAGAAGAAGAAGAAGAAGAAGAAGAAGAAGAAGAAGAAGAAGAAGAAGATCGAAGAAAAAAAGGAAAATAAAGTGAATAATTGTATGTGTGTGCTTATATGAGTGTATGTGTGTGCATTTGTGAACGGGCCACTGTGGAACTTGTGACCACTATAATTTCATAATAATAATAATAATTAAAAAATAGTTTTAAACACTTCTTTCACCTCTACAGAAATAATCCGATTACCCCCCTTCCTCTCTATCTATGTATCAATACCAGTATATTTATAATAATATTATATAAATTTAAATCAGATTTTATAAATACATTGATGCAAAGCATACAGCATGAGCAATAAGTTTCAAAATCGAGTATTAGGGAAAGTCTACATCGTACGTAAAGTTGACCGTTGATTGTGAGCGGGCTTATAGTCTGCCCAGCGTGTACATAACATAATAGCATAGTAAACGTATTCAAAATGGCAGACAGCTGAGAATCTGTAATTATGCATGGAGTTAGTGGCATAATATCGGCTCAGTGTGGCTGTAAGATAGCATAGTAAACGTATTCAAAATGGCCGACAGCTGAGAATCTGTAATTATGCATAGAGTTAGTGGAATACTATCAGCTCAGTATGGCTGTAATATTTAAAATACCATGAAACTAGATTTTTGGACATAACGCAGATCACTATCAGCGGTCGACTTTCGTCTGGTATGGAAGCGCCCTTAGCATGCTATCAAAGTATAACAAAAACGAACTAGCTTCTCAGTATTAATTCATGTAGCAAAACAAGTAATTTATTGATTTACTGTGTTAAATTACAAGAATTTCATCTGGCAATGAGAAGTTCTAATGAAATTACCTAATCTTATCATATTGTTAACAAGCATTGTTAAATTAACAATGTTGTTAACTAGAGTATCACTTGACAGAATATTTTTAATAAAATTGCTAATACGATGAGATATCCGTAAAACTTCATAATATTGTTAACCACCATTGTTAATATTAACAGTATTGTTAGCTAGAACATTTGTCATAGGAAAATATTAATAAAATTTTGTATTCTTAACCATGAGATTTTCTTTACGGTTTGCAGTATTGTCCACCATGTTGTTAAATAAAATATTATCTAGCATAGAAAAATTCTAATAAATTTCTGAACATTTGATATTTCTTTGAAAACTTATGATATTATTAACAATACAATATTAACAAGCATTGTTAAGTTAATAATACTGCTAACTAGTTTATCATCTGACAAAAAAGTTTAAAAAAAACTTCTTAATGCTCAACGATGAGACGTTCTTTACACTTTGCCACTTTGCAGTACTGTTAATTTAATTATATGTATTAAATAGAGTATCATCTGGCATGGAAAAGTTTTTATTAAACTTTATAATGCTTAATTATTAATTGATGAGATTTTTTAAAAAAACTTTACAGTATTGTTAACAAGCATTGTTAAGTTAACTGTATTGTTAACCCGAGCATTTAGCATAGAAATCTTTTAATAAAATTTCTCAATAATAATTTTTCCTTAACACTTTGCAGTATTGTTAATAGTACTGTTCAGTTAATAGTATTATTAACTAGAGTATCATCCGGCATCGAAAAGTTTTAATAAAATTTTTTAATGCTTAACCGATGGGATTTCTTTTATTCTTTACAGAATTGTTAGCAAGCATTGTTAAGTTAAAAATATTGTTAATTGGCCTAGAAAAGTCTTATTAAAACTTTTTAATGCTTAAGAATATGATTTTCTTTGCACTTTGCAATTTTGTTAAGAGTATTGTGAAGTTAACAGTATTATTAACTAGAGTATCATCTGGTATAAAAATGTTTTAAGAAAATTTCCTAATGCTTAAATGATGAAATTTCTTTTATACTTTGCAGTATTGTTAACAGTACTGTTAAATATTTTTAACTTGAGTTTGAAGTATTGTTAACACTATTGTTAAGCATTTTTAACTAGAGTTTGCAGTATTGTTAACGGTACTGTTAAGTATTTTTAACTAGAGTTTGCAGTATTATTAACAGTACTGTTAAATATTTTTAATTAGAGTTTGCAGGATTGTTAACAGTATTGTTAAGCATTTTTAAGTAGAGTTTTTAATATTGTTAACAGTATTGTTAAGTATTTTTAACTAAACTTTGCCGTATTATTAACCGTGCTGTAAAATATTTTTAACTAGAGTTTGCAGTATTGTTAACAGTATTGTTAAGTATTTTTAATTAGGGTATCATCTGGCATCGAAAGTTTAAAAAAAACATTTCTTAATTCTTAAATGATAGAGTTTCTTAATACTTTACAGAATTGTTAACAAGTATTTTAACAGTATTATTATTATTATTATTATTATTATTATTATTATTATTATTATTATTATTATTATTATTATTATTATTATTATTGTTAATCAGAGCATTTGGCATAAAAATGTTTTAATAAAATTTTTTAATGCTTAGACGATGAGATTTTCCTTAAAACTTTACAACTTTGTTAACAAGTATTATAAAGTTAACTATATTGTTAAGTTAACTGTATACTGTTAATTCCAGCATTATCTGGCATAGAAATATTTTAATAAAATTTCCTTATGCTTAAAGTAATTAAGATTTTCTTAACATTATTAATGAGGACATCATCTAGCAGCGAGAAAAGAAGTTAACAATGCATCATAATGCTTAAGAGATAAAAATTTTCGTTAAGCTTTAATGTAAATGTATTTCCATATAAATATAAATAATTATTTATTATTATTATTATTTATTTATTTTTAAAAACTTCTAAAAAATTAGATTCAATATGTTGTATAAATTATAAGTTGTTTTTTTATGTTTATATTATCATGTTTAATATATATTTATATTGATGATGGCTAAATATACAATTCACTTTCATTTAAAATGTAGAGATTGAATATTCTATCACGGAGGTGAAATACGATATAAAATCAATGGCATCCATAAGAAGAGCACCATCGGAATACCTGTCATGGGACAAATCTCAATAAATTTAATAAATTAGGTAAATCTAATAATAATAATTTAATAATTTAATAATTTAATACTGAAATTTAAATTTATTTTCCTATTTTTTTTTCAAAGATAAATAATTAGAGATTTGTCAAATAAAATAAGAAATGGATATATGATTACGAAACTAAAATAATGATATTATTATTATTATTATTATTATTATTATTATTATTATTATTATTATTATTACAGTTTATTGAGAAATTAACAGGCAAAACAAAAACGTTATTAACTCACTTGTTAATATAATGATAATTATATTATATTTCGATTGTTTATGCGGATCCAAAGAAGAAAATAACCAGAAAATTCCCCTCCTCGAATAGTGGAATACCCGTGAAGGTCGTACTTTTAATATAATAAAATAAATAAAATGAAAGGGAAGTTTACGTCATTAGAAAACCAAAATTTTCTAGGTTAGGTTAGTTTAGGTTAGGGTTAGGGTTAGGGTTAGGTTAGGCTAGGTTAGGTTTAGGTTAGGATAAATAGACCTCCTCTACCTTTTCAAATAGGCGCCATTGAATTCTACCAAATTAAAGATACATATTGACTAGATATACATGTATCTATATAAATGTATCTAGACTATGAGATGCATGAGAAAAAGAAATATCCACAAATGATGAGAAGGGTTGGAATAATATAAGGCTAACCCTTTACTTTAAATGTGGATAAATTTTATCAAAATAATTTGATGAGATTTACATTATTAAGAATTTTATACATTCTAAAACATACTTAACATTTTCAAAATATTCTAAAAAGTTTTAAAAACATTTATTATTATTATTATTATTATTATTATTATTATTATTATTATTATTATTATTATTATTATTATTATTATTATTTTTATTATTAAATTATTACTTTTATTACAATTATTATTATTTTTATTATTATTATTATTATTATTATTATTATTATTATTATTATTATTATTATTATTATTATTATTATTATTATTATTATTATTATTATTATTATTAATTCTTACTGTTATTAAACTATTATTTTTATTATTATTATTAAATTCTTATGGCTATTAAACAATTATAAATAATCATTGTTAAAGTATTAAATTATTATTTTATTCTTTTTATTATTATTATTATTATTATTATTATTATTATTATTATTATTATTATTATTATTATTATTATTATTATTATTATTATTATCGTTATTATTATTACAATTATTATTATTATTATTATTATTATTATTATTATTATTATTATTATTATTATTATTAATCAGCAGGTTCATATTTTGTGCTGCTAAAAACACTACTTGGACTTAGTGATGAAGAAGATGAATATTTGCTTTCTAAGTCTGAAAAGTCTTGTTTATAAGTCTTCTTGTAAGTCTCTGGTACTAATCTGAAAGAGAAATACAGTATATATATATATATATATATATATATATATATATATAATATATATATATATATATATATATATATATATATATATATATATATATATAGATATATATAAATATCACGAAAACTAATCGTAAATTATATACTGCAAAGTGTGCAAATCGAGGTTCGAACCTTCGATCCAGTTACCTGAACGGACATAACATTCTACGCTATTCCAACACATACAGTATCACATTCTCTCTTAATTGCTCCTACAGAGAAGGTCGCCTATCAAGGATTCGTAACCATGCCCACCGGTGGTCAAAAAAATACTTGATTCTGCTGTACCGAAGTAGGGTTTCCCTATCCAAAACCCAAATAATCTGTGTAACTTTTCAACTTGGTCAGAAATAACACATAACTCCATTTCCCTAAGGCAGAATATCACGTGATCAATCTGAGACAAAATACCACGTGATCAATCTAAGGCAGAATACCATGTGATTAATCTAAGGCAAAATACCACGTGATCAATCTAAGGCAAAATACCACGTAATCAATCTAAGGCAAAAGATCACGTGATCAATCTAAGGCAAAATACCAAGTAATAAATCTAAGGCAAAAACACCACGTGATCAATCTGAGGCAAAAACACCACGTGATCAATCTGAGGCAAAAACACCACGTGATCAATCTAATTCAAAATGACACGTGATCAGTCTAAGGCAAAATACCACTTGATCAATCTAACTCCAAATACCACGTGATCAATCAAAGGCAAAATACCACGTGATCAACCTAAGGTTATCTGATTACAGGACACTACTAAATGTCCCTTAATCAATTTCAGCTATCCAGCATTACCATAATATACATCCAACAAACAAAGAGTACTTACAAAATTACGTAAATTAGAAGAGCTATGCAAACGACGATGAAAATGAGGAAACTGTAAATCCCCATTTTCTCCTGAAGGAGGGGGAACACTAAACCTACAATAAGATTGGCTCCCCAATTGCTCATCGCTCCAACAGCAAGTCCAAACCCTCTTACTTCGGAGGAAAACAACTCTGAAAGTCGAAGAGTTACGTCAGTAAGTTAAATAAATAAATAAATAAATAAATAAATAAATAAAAAAAAGAAAAAGAAAAAGAAAAAAAGCGAAAAAAAACAAAACAAAACAAAAGAACTATTTTATTTCATGCATTTATACTGATTAAAATATATTAATTTTATTTTTTTTATATAGGTAAAAAATAATATTTACTTTTATTTTTAAATTGCGCTTAAAAGTTATATATATATATATATATATATATATATATATATATATATATATATATATATATATATATATATATATATATATATATATATATATATATATATATATATATATATATATATATATATATATATATATATACCTGTCCCAATCATGTAAGGAATGGGTCCTAGCCCAATCCCATAGCACAAGACGGCCGCAAAGACGGACACGAAGGCCAATTTTCCGGTCCACGGATATAAATTAAGATAATGGACACATAAAATTAAAACTATTTGCCAAAAGCAATAAGAAATTATCGATATTACTAACAATCTCTTCCTTTTAACATATCTGAAATATATATATATATATATATATATATATATATATATATATATATATATATATATATATATATATATATATATATATATATATATATATATATATATATATATATATATATATATATATATATATATATATATATATATATATATATATATATATATATATGCTTACTTCTCTTTTTTCCAGTTGCCGAAAAGCTGGAATATTTAAAGTATAAGGTGGCATATTTTAATATAGGGAGAAATAATTTACCTTTCTAATGGTAAAGTTAAGGCAGTTATTTTTTAGAATTGGCACTTGTTTGTCCAGTGAGTAATTTTCATTATTATTAATAATAAGGGAAAGCCAACCTTTATTAGATTTGATATATGTTTGTATAGGAAGTAGTTTATCTTACTAGTGGCTAAGCCAATTCAGCCATTATTATATTTTAAGTATGTTAGTAAAGTATAGGGATTAGTTTACTTTGCCATTGATAAAGCCAAGGCAGCCATTTATTACATTTGACGTATGTTAGTACAGGGAGTAGTTTTCATTATTGAAAGTAAGGGTAAGTCATTCCTGTTAAATTTAACATATGTTTGTATAGGGAGTAGTTTACCTTACTATGGTAAAGTCAAGGTAGTCATTATTATGCATGACATATGTTAGTGAAGAGAAAAGTTTACTTTACTAATAGTAATGCCAAGGTAACCATTATTGCATTTGACATATGTGAGTATAAGTAGTATTTCCATACTTATGATAAAGCCAAGGAAGCCTTTATTAGATTTGACATATATTAGTATAGGGAGTAGTTTACATTAACTGAAGGCAAAGTCAAGGTAATCGCTTTTATTTTTGACACATATTAGTAGAGGGAATAATTTATCTTACTAGTGGCAAAGCCAAGGCAGCCATTATTATAATGGACATATATTAGTATAAGGAGTAGTTTACTTTAACTCAAGATAAAGTCAAGGCAGCTATTTTTAGATTTGACACAGGGAATAGTTTACCTTACTAATGGGAAAGCCAAGGCAGCCATTATTAAACTGAACATATATTAGTATGAGGAGTAGTTTACTTTAACTGAAAGCAAAGTCAAGGCAGCCGATTTTAGGTTTAACACATGTTAGTACAAATAAAATGTTAGTACAAATGAATAAAATACAAATATAGTCCACCTACTAGTGGCAAAGCAAAACAGCCATTATTAAATTTGACATATATTAATATAGGATCAGTTTACTTTAACTAAAGGCAAAGTCAAGGCAGTCATTTTTAGATTTGACACATGTTATTACAGAGAATAGTTTACCTTACTAATGGCAAAGCCAAGGCAGCCATTATTAAACTGGACATATTTTAGTATAGGGCGTAGTTTACTTTAAAGGCAAAGTCAAGGCAGTCCTTTTTAAATTTGGCACATGTTAGTACAGGGAATAGTTTCTTACTAATGGCAAAACCAAGGCAGTCATTATAAAATTTGACATATATTAGTATAGGGAGTAGTTTACTTTCACTAAAAGAAAAGTTAAGTCAGCCATTTTAAGATTTGACACATGCTAGTACAGGAAATAGTTTACCTGACTAATGGCAAAGCCAAGGCAGCCATTATTAAATTTGACATATATTAGTATAGGACGTAGTTTACTTTAAAGGCAAAGTCAAGGCAGTAATTTTTAAATTTGGCACATGTTAGTACAGGGAATAGTTTACCTTACTAATAATAAAGCCAAGACAGCCATTATTAAATTTGGCATATATTATATATTATTATAGGGAATAGTTTACTTTTACTAAAGGCAAAGTAAAGGCAGCCATTTTAAGATTTGACACATGTTAGTACAGGAAATAGTTTACCTTACTAATGGCAAAGCCAAGGCAGCCATTATTAAATTTGGGATCCCTGCACAAACGGACGCTCCTTGACTTTGTTCTAAATCCATCCCAGAGTTGAGAAACAAAAGGGTTGAGTAATAAAATACCTTTAAAAGGAAAAAAAATATAAAAATCTATATTATTAAATTATAAAAATTATAAATTATAAATTAGAGATATATCCAATCCCTGTTTTAATTATAATTATAATATATAATTTAACAGTTATTTCCCGAAATAATAACAAATATATCAGGCAAACCTGATAGTAGAATTAATAGAGAATTTAATTACTAATTGTTTAATTACTAATCAGATAGACTTGATTTTCTGAATAAAATTAGCAAACACTCGGATTCAGATGCAGATGTTCCACTGCTGCTCGGATTCCGTCTACCGTGGCTCAAATGGTAGGGTGATTAACTCACGTGCTTGAGGGCGCCAGTTCGATCCCACTTGGGGATCCTAGGTATATACTACCTAGAAAGTTCCTCTACTCGAATAGGGCAATGCCCGTGAGATGTGAACTTTTATTTAAAAAAAAAAAAAAAAAAAAAAAAAAAAAAAAAAAAAAAAAAAAAAAAATGGATGCTCCACTTCTGCGGGTGTCACGTACAACACTAATACACAAAACAGACAATAAAAGAAATTCCTCACTGCATTGATTCCAGCTAATTGCTGACCAATATTTAACACAATGACGCAGGAAAGACTTCGAAATAATCTTCGATCGAAGAGGAGTTTCCAAGCTCCTCCTTGAATCTTCTTCATCTCGTTCTCGAGGGAAACTGTGAAGAGAGCGTTTTCTTCCTTTGTGATGGTGTAGACGTCCCCGTGGCGTAATTTCATTAAGGCTGAAAAAGATAGATAGATAGATAGATAGATAGATAGATTTAGAAAGATAGATTGATGGATTGATAGTTAAATAGATAAATGGCTAAAAATGAGTGAGAGAGAAACTATTTCATCATGAACGAAAAAGATAGATAGATAGATAGATAGATAGATAGATAGATAGATAGATAGATAGATAGATATAGATAGATAGATAGATAGATATATAGATAGATAGATAGATAAATAGATAGATAGTTAAAAATAGATAGAAAAATAGTATATAATATATATATATATAATATATATATATATATATATATATATATATATATATATATATATATATATATATATATATATATATAGATCTAGATAGATTGATGGATAGATAGTTAAATAGATAGATAGCTAAAAATGAGAGAGAAAGAATGAGATAGAGAAACTATTTCATCATGGATGAAAAAGATAGATAGATAAATAGATAGGTAGATAGATAGATAGATAAATATATAGATAGATAGATAAATAGATAGATAGACAGAGAGATAGATAGTTAAACTATTTCATCATGGTTGAAAAAGATAGAAAGATAGATAGATAAAAAGATAGAAAAACATATATATATATAGTATACCTTGGTGGGCTGCTACCGTATCATTTTTATTGAGGTAGAGATGTGTCGGGGAGATGGGGAGAAAGAAGTGTAATGGGAGGGACAATAATACATATATAAAATGCCCTCCAACCAAGTACGGCCATGTCGATTCTTTGCCTGAAATATATATATATATATATATATATATATATATATATATATATATATATATATATATATATATATATATATATATATATATATATATATATATATATATATATATATATATATATATATATATATACCTAGAAAGTTCCTCTCCTCGAATAGGGCAATGCCCGTGAGATGTGAACTTTAAAAATATATATATATATATATATATATATATATATATATATATATATATATATATATATATATATATATATATATATATATATATATATATATATATATATATATATATGTGTGTGTGTGTGTGTGTGTGTATATATATGTAAGTGAGTGTGTGTATAGAAAAAATTAATGATAATACAGTAGTAGCAATTTAAAACTAAAATCATACACATTTTGTAGTTGGTGTGTGTGTGTGTTTGTATGTGTGCGCCCGCATGTGCATGTGTTCCTGCGTGTGTAGGTGTGCGTGTGCGCGTCTGTAGTTAATACAGGTAATGAGTATCTCTATAGAATTCTGATATGGAGTAACTGTTTCTACCTTTTGCTCATCAAATTTTTACACTTTAATCGATCTGGTTGCTCCGGTGATTGCTAGTTTATTTCTTTACTGCAAAAAAAAAAAAAAAAAAAAAAAAAAAAAAAAAAAAAAATGTCCCAATGAAAAAGGAGGGACAAAAATGTCATAACGAAATATTTCAATTTTCTTATTAGGAAAATAAAGTTGTGAAGCTACTTTCTTATAAATAGTCTTTTCTTTTTCTTATAAAAATATATTGTTGAAGCTACTTTCTTTTAAGTAGTGGTCGTTTTTGCCAGAAATATAAATTGGCGAAGCCCTTTTCTTCTAAACAATATTTTTTTCCTTATTAAAAATATACTAGTGAAGCTACTTTCTTATACAAAATATGTCTTTTCTTGCTAGAAATATAAATTGGAAAAAATTTTCCTTATTAGTAATACGTCTTTTCTTTTCTTATTAAAAATATAAATTGGCGAAGCTACTTTCTTGTAATGTCTTGTAATGAATAAGAAAGTATTATTATTGTTATAAATCGTCCTATTTGAGGAGAAGAGTTCCCTAGGAAGATACTTCCCTAGAAAGTTACTCCCTAGTATTATTACTGTTAAAAATCGTTCTATTTGAGGAGAAGAGTTCCCTAGGAAGATACTTCCCTAGAAAGTTATTTCCTAGTATTTTTATAGCTATATTTTTATAAATCGTCCTATTTATCCTATTTGAGGAGGAGAACTCCCTAGGAAGTTACTTCCTAGAATCGAATTCGAGACCTTTACCACTCAAACCCATCACCCTACTTCTTGAGCCATAGTAGCAGATTAAAGTGTATATTTGTATATGCTGTGTATATTGTTCATATGCCGAACTACTGATAAAAATGCACTCAAATAGAGTTACAAATACGCACAGTCAAAGAGAGTTACAAATACACTCAAACAAGCATAATGGTACAAATATAAACACAAAGTTACAAATACACAACAACAGTTATAAGTACACACAACAAACACACACGAGCAAAGTTGCAAATACACACAAGCAGAGTTACATATGCAAACAAACACAAAGTTACCAATACACACAAAGTTATAAATACTGACCAAAAATAAAAAATTTCAGATATTAAAAAAAAAGTGTTACAAATATACACAAACAAAAAAGAGAATCACAAATACACACAAATAAACACAGTTATACGCAGATTTACAAAATCACACAAACAAACTACAAAATTGAAATTACTCCCAAGCAAACAAAAAGTTATAAAAACTCACATGCCATCCTTTCTCTGTCCAACTCTCCGACCCCAGACTTAACCGCTATGCTCAATCTTCCATGTATTCTACTGGTAAAGTCTGGAACACACTCCCTTAATCTGTTTTCCCAACTTCCTTTGACTCGCACACTTTTAAACGCCGTGTTTCTGTACATGTCGGCCATTAACGACGAGATTTCAGGTATTTTCCCAACTCTGGTAGAAATTGGTAATCCTCTGGCCCTTGCCCACCAGAGGAGATTAAAAATATCAGAATTAAAAATGCACGCAAACAAACACAAGGAAAGAGAGTAACAAATACCATCAAACAAATATAGTTACTTACCGAAAAAATTAGGAAGCCCCAATATTTGAGAGATGAGAATCCCTAAGCACAATCCAAGGGGAAAGAGGGTCCCCATAACCCCCCTTAAAGAAGGGGGAGATATTTCACTTAAATATAATGGGACTAGACTCGTAGAAGCTCCTAAAATAAATAAAGAAAAAAAAAATAATAATTAGATAAATAAATAAATATATATGTAAATTATTATATAAATAAATAAATAATAAACCGAAAAATGAAAATAAATAAATAAATAAGCAAATAAACAAATAGATAAATAATAAACCATTAAATACCAAAATAAATAAAAATTTAACTAAATAATAAATACAATAAAATGATTTAAATGAAAAGATTTTAATTCATCAATCAATCAAGAAATCAATTAAATAATCAATTTATCAATATATATATATATATATATATATATATATATATATATATATATATATATATATATATATATATATATATATATATATATATATATATATATATATATATATATATATATATATATATATATATATATATATATATATATATATATATATATATATATATATATATATATATATATATATATATATATATATATATATATATATATATATATATATATATATATATATATATATATATATATATATATATATATATATATATATATATATATATATATATATATAAAGAAAGACGCTGTAAGGACATTTAAAAGGATTTATATACATATAAAGAGGACAGGCGTTGCAATAACATTTTAAATAACCTGTTGCTATTCCTGCCAATAAAAAGTGGAGAGACTGAGTCGAAAAAAGGACAGACATAAATATAAAGAAGAAATATTATAAGGACATTTTAAATAACCCGTTGGTATTCATGCAATTAAAAAGTGGACAAACTGAGACGAAAGATAGGAATAAAAGGACAGACATACGTATAAAGAAAAATGAAATAAGGACATTTTAAATAACCCGTTAGTATTCATGCAATTAAAAAGTGGACAAAATGAGAAGAAAGATAGGAATAAAAGGACATACATACATATAAAGAAAAATGATATAAGGACATTTTAAATAACCCGTTGGTATTCGTGCCATTAAAAGTAGACAAATTGAGAAGAAAGATAGGAATAAAAGGACAGACATTTTAAATAACCTATTGGTATTCATGCAATTTAAAAGTGGACAAACTGAGACGAAAGACAGGAATAAAAGGACAGACATACGTATAAAGAAGACAAATGGTATAAGGACATTTTGAATAACCTGTTGCTAATCCTGCCAATAATCTCCCTAATAAAAGTAGTTCGACGACGTTGACGAATTGACAGCCGAGGATTACTAATCCTGACACGAGACAAACTAAATGAGAAATTAGCAAACCATTACGCCTGTCAAATCAATAATAATAATTATGTAAAATAAATAAATATTTTATATTTTAATAATTATTTTA
>SEYY01019735.1:55000-57500 GCA_009176605.1 Armadillidium nasatum
ATTATTAAATATATAAATCAAAGGGTGTGAAGCTTCCAAATGATTAAATTCTGTTCTTTTGATAAACATGAAATTATTTTGGTAAAATCATTACTTATTAATTACTCATTAATTACTATTAACATTACTCATTAAATATTTTGGTAAAAACATTTTTGGAACAAACTTTACGACATTTCAGCAAAATAGAACATTTTAATATTAAATAAAAGTGACTGCTGTAAAATATCTCTTCCGTGACAACACCATTGACGTAAATATCAATAGAAAAACCGGTTTAAACCGGTTTAAGCAGGTTTAAAGAGGATTTGGTCTGATAATCTCGAATTCTCGATTTCAAAATTAATATCTTACTTTATAAAATGAATTTTGCAACTGTCCTCCAACAATTTTTTCCAGTTTTTCCTCCATCCGCGTACACTTTTATCAAATCCTCTTCATTTTCCACCCTTAAAATTATTCTCACGCCTACAAGTTATTTAAAGAAGAAGAAAAACAAGAAGAGAATACTGGATAAAATATTGGAATAAAAAGAGAGGAAAGCAAGGAAACACGGCAGTGTCGAACAGACTGAGAATGAGGTGGAATGTTATCATTCTTTCTCGTCTTTTATTAAAAAAAAAAAAAAAAAAAAAAAATAGAGGGTGGGACAGATCAGAAATGCAATCCTTCAGTTTTAATATAAAGATCTAGATGGAGTTATATATATTATATATATATATATATATATATATATATATATATATATATATATATATATATATATATATATATATATATATATATATATATATATATATATATATATATATATATATATATATATATATATATATATATATATATTTATAACATATTATTGTATATAAAATAAAGTTTTGTGTTTGAAATAAAATTATATATAAAAAAATTAAATTGTTATTAAATGTAAATAAATGTTATATTATTTTTATATTTATAAATTTCAAATCTCCTTAATTATTATTATTATTATTATTATTATTATTATTATTATTATTATTATTATTATTATTATTATTATTTGAATTTTAATTTTTTTAAAAATTAAAAAATAAATTAAAATAAAGAAAATAAAAATAAAATAAATAAATAAATAAAAAAATAATAAATAATTAAATAAAAATAAATAAAATGAATACATAAACAAATAAAACTAATAAATTAAATTAATAAATAAAAGTAAAATAAATAATTTAAAAAAGAATAAAAAAAAATGTATACATAAAAAGAGATATAAAAGAATAATAAAAAATATATAAATAAATTTAATACATAAATAAAAATTAAAAAAAAGAGAAAAAAGTAAAAAAAAAAAATTTTTATTTTTTTTTTTATTAAATAAAAAAAAAAAAAAAAAAAAAAAAAAAAAAAAAAAAAAAAAAAAAAAATAATTTAAAATGAAATAAAATTTTATTTTTAATAATTAAAATAAAATAAAATTTTATTATTTTTAATAATTAAAAAAAAAAATAATATTTTTAATAATTAAAATAAAATAAAATATATTATTTTTTTGTAATTAAAACTTACCTGTTTTTGAGTAAAAATAATTTTATAATTTCCTTTTTTATCAGGAATCATTTTTTCGGATTTTAAATTTTCTTCCATAATTTTTTTTATTATAATTTAATATTTATATAATATTTAATAATTTAATAAAATAATTAATAATAAGATAATAATAAAGTTTGACCTAAAATATTTTTATATATAAATAAAAAATATTTGAAGAATAAAATATAAAACTGAAAAAAGAAAATTAAATTTTTAAATTTTTTTAATCCTTTTTAAAAAATTAAATGATTAAACAATCATAAATTATAAATTATATGTAAATTATTAATTTTTAAAAAATTAAGCTAAAACCAAATTCAAACATCAATTTTACAAAAAAAAAAAAAAAAAAAAAAAAAAATCTTTAAAAATTGTAAAATTTATAATTACAATATTTAAAAAAAAATTATTACAAGTATTTGAAATCAATAAAAAGAAATTATAATACCTATAAATTTACGTAAAAAAAAAGAGAAAAATTTTCTAACACATCCTCACTCAACGAAGACATGTTAGCAACTACTGTCTATCCCTTAAAATTGCGACGAAATTTTCATTGTTTTAATTACGTTTATAATATGGCAACACAATTTTGGCCTCAAAAGTCCAGTAGCTTTGTAGGGCCGTGATTTATTTATTTCTAATAAAAATTATATAAAATAAATAATAAAGATATAAAAAAGCACATGCTAATTATTTACCCTTAGTTACGAAGCTGTGACGTCAGAATATGGATTTTTCAGGCTTCTTAGAGATTAGCATATATATATATATATATATATATATATATATATATATATATATATATATATATATATATATATATATATATATATATATATATATATATATATATATATATATATATATATATATATATATATACATTCAATTTGTTAGAGTACAGACTTTTCTCCTAGTACGA
>SEYY01019735.1:67500-70000 GCA_009176605.1 Armadillidium nasatum
TTTTACTGTGACATTCGTTAGGACAATTTTTGCAGTGATATTATACCTAATTATAATAAAAAAAAATTCCAAAATACGATGACCTATTTTGACCAAAGCTTCGAGTTCAAAGAAATAATAAACAACAATTAAAATAAATTAAAATAATTAAAATAAATTAAAAATAATTAAACTAAAGTTGTCAAGTTTAAGATATATAAGACATCCATATATATATATATATATATATATATAATATATATATATATATATATATATATATATATATATATATATATATATATATATATATATATATATATATTATATATATAACCTTCCCACAATTTTGGGGTGGTGTCTACCGCAGGACACATCCATTCAAGCACTCACCTCCTCACCAATAGTTTCCATTCATTCCTATCCTTCGTCAACTTCACACCCTCCTCCCAGTTCATCCCTCTATCCCTTAACAGCTCTTTGACACCACTCATCCAACTTCTCCTCGGTTTCCCCCTATCTCTCACACCATCCACTTCTGAAACAAATACCTTTTAAGCCATTCTTTCTTCATTCATCCTACAAACATGTCTAAACCATCTCAGCATACTTTGTTCAGCTCTCACAACCATACACCTCCTTCCACTCATTTCCTTTATTCTAACATTTTTTACTTTAACCCTTATACCAATATTATATATTAATTTATTCATTTATTAATTTATTATAATTTATTTTAAAAATTTAATTTCTCCATATCAGTTAACATGAAAAAAATTTCAAATGTTATTATTGAGTTTTTACCGATTTTAAAACTGAAGAAATTTTTTTTTTTCGTTCAATTAATGGAAAAAAGAAAAAAAGAAAAAAAAAATCATTGTCTGACTTTCATATTCAAAGTTCAAACCCGCTTCTCACCATTCAGATTATGAAATAAAATCATAAATTGTAGAAATCTGCTTTAATTATTTTACGCAAATTTCACGAAATTTTTTTCATTGAAGAAAATTTTAAAGAAAATTGCTCGTCACGAAAGTGAGAATTTTTGAAGAAGAAATAAAATTTCTTCATAAGACGAAATTTTGATTCTCTGTGATGTTTCTAAACATCAACAATTTACAGTTCATGGTAATTATTCATCTTGCAGGAAAATCAATGTACATGGCAACTCTTGTAGTTGCAGTATCTGCTATTTCTTTTCAGCTGTCATTACCTTCTCTTATTAGAGGAATTGTTTCTATAAATGCAAGCTAGCAATTCATCTATTGCATTCACCTTTTCTCATTCATCTCCTAAATCAAAATTATAAGTTAATGGAGGTCAGAAGACTTTCGTGACCAATAAACGGGACAACTGAAGCTGATTCATCTTTGAGAGGAAATTCCCATTTAAATATCATGCTCTTTGTGTCTCCTGACGGCAATTTGAAAGACTTCAGATGTGTGCTACTAAAGAACATATTAATTCTCCTAACCAAGGAAAGTCTCTACAGAAAAGGAAATTTGCTTTTACAATAACTGTATACGTAAATGGTCTCTGCAAGATGAGTAGGACCAATCAACTGCTTATCGATAGTGCCACACGACGTGTTTATACAATGTCACTGTTGAAAAAGTGACATTGTGTAGTGTTTTCACACCACAGTCGTCAGTTTCGTCAGAATTTAAAGCCATCAAGGGTGAAGGTAACTTCAAAAGTGAAAATTATGAATTGACGATTTACCTACAAACAAGATTTTATTTAATCTTGTGGCTTTATCTCTTGATTGAAGTGTTGCTTCAACAAAATTCAGGTATGTGAAATACCTATGCTGCAAAGATTCTTCGTGTGTGAGTGTGAGTGTGCGTGTGTGCGTGTGTGCGTGTGCTACCGACTCAAGAATGTCTTCTATATTTACAATTTGTATTTGCAGTTGTAGAAGGAAACAATATGTTTGAAACAGTACTAGTTTAAATGCCGTTTTAAAAAATGCTCGTTCCTCTCGAGTATAAGCATAGTTTAGGAAGGGAACTCTTTAGGGAGTTGTTTTTTAGGACTCATTCAAGAAATTGAACCACTACCCTTCATTACGCAAATCGATAGTTTTGATTTTTTGAGTTAAGGTATCTTGGAACACAGAGTGGTAGACAAATATTTGAATCGAATGCTATGTCTAAACTAAAGGGAACTCAAACGCGACTGAGATGAACCTGAAATATGGTAGAGAGTTATATATATATATTAATATATGGTCACCCGAACAAGGCGGCTGCGTTCTTATCACCCTCCCCCACTCTTCTCCCCACCCCCCCTGTCCCCAATTAGAAATTAAATCATCATTATTTAGTATCGAAGAGACACATTTTCAATCACATTTGTTTCTCAGTTTAATTAATTATGCTTTGACAAATGGAGAAAATCCTATTTTGAAAAACTAAATTTTTATTTATCTTTTTTTAATTATTTTTATACAATTTTTATTTTAATATTTATATAAATTTTTTTTTCCATATATTCATATTCTTATTTAATTATATCTTTA
>SEYY01019735.1:77500-80000 GCA_009176605.1 Armadillidium nasatum
TGAATTAATAATAATTCTATTTAATATTATCCCTTTATCTTAAGTGTATTTTTCAAGCATTTATCATTACTTAGACATCTAAGCCTGTCAAGATCTTTCCTCCTTCTGATATCTTCTTGACAACCACTTCGATTGGCAAGTAATGTCAGGTTTTCCTGTTAGAGGTTATAAAAATATTTTTATTCAAGGATTAGATATTCAATTCTTAATCTAAGTTTATTTTGGTTGTCGGCTTGCTAAGCCTGCTAAAAAGTAATGGTGAAATTAGGGCTCAGAGAATTCTCATTCCTATGCTAAATTATTAGAAATGTTTACCACACACGTACTACTAATTCCGACTTACCAAAATTCTTATCTTAAAGTGCTTATTATTTTTCTTTTCTGAAAAATAGATTCCTGAAACGAACACATACAAAAATGATTGAGTACATAATATTATATATATATATTTATATATATATATATATATATATATATATATATATATATATATATATATATATATATATATATATATATATATATATATATATATATATATATATATATATATATATATATATCGGTATATATATATATATATATATATATATATATATATATATATATATATATATATATATATATATATATATATATATATATATATATATATATATATATATATATATATATATATATATATATATATATATATATATATATATATATATATATATATATATATATATATATATATATATATATATATATAGTATATATATAATTATATATATATGCAGCATTACAGTTAACTTAACATTACAGTTAACTTAAAGTAACCCTTATATACGAAATGACATTCTGTTGCGCCAGGTTCGAATTGACAAGGATGGTTGAGTTAGGTAAACAGTAAAGACAAAAAATTTAAACTGTGAAACTTAGAAAACTTGATCTAGTATAACCCAGTCTAGCCCTTCCCAGTATATTAAATATTATAATTATTTTTATTATTATGGTAACTTTTTTTATTTTATAAAAGTTTTCCGATTATTATTATTATTATTATTATTATTATTATTATTATTATTATTATTATTATTATTATTATTATTATTATTATTATTATTATTATTATTATTATTATTATTATTATTATTATTATTATTATTATTATTATTATTATTATTATTACTTTATTATATTATTATTACTTATTATTATTATTATTATTAATTATTATTATTATTATTATTATTTTATTATTACTATTATTTTTTTTTTTTTTTTTTTTTTTTTTTTTTTTTTTTTTTTTTTTTTTTTTTTTTATTATTATTATTATATTTTAATTATTCTTTTATTATTTATTATTATTATTATTATTATTATTATTATTATTATTATTATTATTATTATTATTATTATTATTATTATTATTATTAAAAGCCTGAGTACTGAGAATTCGATTTTTTCCTTTATGTAAAGACTATTGGGTTTCACTTTACATTTTTATTTTTAAGCCTCGAACCCGATTCGAGATCAGTGATGTCACGCGAATGACGTCACCAACACGTCATTGATTTTCTCTATGACGTCACCCGCATTTTCTCTCCCACATCTATATTTAAATATATATATATATATATATATATATATATATATATATATATATATATATATATATATATATATATATATATATATATATATATATATATATATATATATATATAGAGAGAGAGAGAGAGAGAGAGAGAGAGAGAGAGAGAGAGAGAAATAAAAAAAAAGAGAATAAGAAAATGAATGAGAGAGAGAAAGAAAGAATGAGAGAAAAACAAAAAAGAAAGAGAATAAGAAATGAATGGAGAGAGAGAAGAAAGAATGAGTGAAAAACACAAAAGGAAGAGAATAAGAAAATGAAATGAGAGAGAGAAAGAAAGAATGAGAGAAACGAAAAGAAAGAGAATAAGAAATGAATGGAGAGAGAGAGACTTTTAACTTACTAAGCTAAGTTTCATTTTGTCAGAGTAACAAAAAAGAGAAAAAAAGAAATATAGGAAAAAAAAGAAATAAAAGAAGAATGAAATAAACTAACAGAGATATAGAAGATGTGGGAGATAGATAGATAGATAGATAGATAGAGGTAGTAAGGGAGAGAGAGAGAAAGAGAGAGAAAAAAGTCTTTAAAGTTATTAAGCATTTATTCCTTTTTTAAATAGTAATTCTTGTATTCTACCTTTCACTTCACCACAAAAATTGTCCTAACGAATCGTTGGGACAAGTGGCAAAAATGTCACGGTAAAACTTTCAATAGAGAAAAGACATGCTAAGCGTAAGAAAGTCGCTTCACCTATTTATTTTCTAATAAGAAAATAACTGAAAAACTTTGTTGTGACATTTTTGCCACTTGTCCCAACGATTCGTTAGGGCAATTTTTGCAGTGTTGTCAATCTTTACGTCCGTTGTTTGTTTCGATTTAATGTTCTATTTCATTCAAAAAATTTCTGTTCGTTCTTCATGT
>SEYY01019735.1:100000-103283 GCA_009176605.1 Armadillidium nasatum
ATCGCATATTCTGTTTTAAAAGGGATGAGGTCCCTATCTTGGTCTTTAAGAAAAGAGGCATCCCAAATATTGTTTTATCATGGTGATGTCCCTCTTTTTATCTTTAGTTAGAAAAGGGATCCCAAATTTTGTTTTAAATGGGGTGAGGAATTTTTTTTTTTTGTACTTTAGTTAGAAAATGAACCCCATATTCAGTTTTGAATGAGGCGAGATCCCTCTTTTTTTTTGTCTTTAGTTAGAAAAGGCACTCCATATTCTCTTTTAAATGGGGTGAGATACAATTTTTTGTTTTCAGTTAGAAAAGGAACCCCATACTCTATTTTGAATGGGGGAAGGTCCTGTTTTTTCACTTTAGTTAGAAAAGGAACCTCACATTCTATTTTATATTGGATGAGGCTCCCTATTCCTTTTGGTCATCAAAATACGTTTAAAGAAATTATTATTATTATTATTATTATTATTATTATTATTATTATTATTATTATTATTATTATTATTATTATTATTATTATTATTATTATTATTATTCCTTATTATTATTATTATTATTATCTAGAAAACTTTGTTTTGTACCTTTTTATGTTCATAAAAAATGTGTGCTCGAAATAATGAATAGAATGATGAATTTTACATCATTTTCACATCTTTATTTTCTGACTAAGAGAAAGAAAGAAAGAAAGAGAGAGAGAGAGAGAGAGAGAGAGAGAGAGAGAGAGAGAGAGAGAGAGAGAAAGAGAGAGAGAGAGAGAGAGAGAGAAAGTGAGGAAGAGAGGACCAAGAAATAGAGAGAGAGAGAGAAAGTGAGGAGAAGAGGACCAAGAAAGAGAGAGAGAGAGAGAGAGAGAGAAAGTTTGGAGGAGAGGACCAAGAAATAGAGAGAGAGAGAGAGAGAGAGAGAGAGAGAGAGAGAAAGTGAGGAGGAGAGGACCAAGAAATAGAGAGAGAGGGTGAGAGAGAGATATATATATAAAGTGTTGGAGAGTTTACCTTTCCCCATCTTCTCCTTTACATTTAATTTTGAAGAATTTTTTTTTTTTTTTTTTTTTTTTGGGGCGTTTTCTTATTTTCCATTTTTCTTATTTTGAATGGAAAATAAATGGTAAACTGGAAAGAATATATGAAATGGAAGTATTCCCTTGTGAAATACTAACACTTTCTATTATTATTGTTATTATTATTATTATTATTATTATTATTATTATTATTATTATTATTATTATTATTATTATATAATTATTATTATTTTTATTATTATTATTATTATTATTATTATTATTATTATTATTATTATTATTATTATTATTATTATTATTATTATTATTATTTCTTGATGGGAAAAAAAATAAAAGGAAACTTGGGGCTAAATTTTAAGCTTCACATTTTATCATATATAATATATATATATATATATATATATATATATATATATATATATATATATATATATATATATATATATATATATATATATATATATATATATATATATATATATATATATACTTATCACCTTTCCCAACTTTCGGGGGTGTGTGTCCGCCACAATTTCCGGCACAAACATATCCATTCCTCCCTTTTATCCCCTTTCACCATCGCCCTCCAACTCACTCTCTCCTCCGCAAGTGTACTACCTCTTCTTTATATTATATATATATATATATATATATATATATATATATATATATATATATATATATATATATATATATATATATATATACTATATATTATATATATATATATATATATATATATATATATATATATATATATATATATATATATATATATATATATATATATATATATATATATATATATATATATATATATATATATATATATATATATATATATATATATATATATATATATATATATATATATATATATATATATATATATATATATATATATATATATATAATATATATATATATATATATATTATCTCACCATCCATATTGTTAGGTAGAACCTGTCAGGTATTGATCCTCCAGAAACCCCTTCAGGTATCCCAATCTTCGAACAGCGACGTCTCCTCCACAGCATCCTTCCATCTTTTTCTCTGTCTTCTCCCTGGTCTCCAATCAAGCAATCTTCGCGGGTACCATCTAGTTTTCCATTCTCCGCACATGTCCATACCATCTCAGTTGGTTTCTCTCTATGCATTCAGTTATTGGGCGTATTTCCATCTCTTCTCTTATTCCACTCCTTCACTCTCTATTCCTCAACGTTACTCCTGTTATAAATCTTAACTCTCGTATCACTACAGCTCCCATTCTACTCTTTTTGTTTTGTAGTTAGAACCAAACATTCCGAACTCATGTAGCAATATTGGTCTTTAAAATGGTTGTATATATTGTTACATTTATCTCTACCGGTACTTTTCTCTGTATCATCAACGGGTACAATATTCCCACGTTTCTTGAGTATTTTATTATTCTCTCTCCTAACTCCGCATCCATCCAACCCTTCTCATCAAATATCACCCCTAGATATTTGAAATTACTGCCCGGCTTCAGCCGAACGTTCTCCATCCATATATCTGCGTTCTCTCTTTGTCTCGATATTGCCATTATATCTGTCTTTTCCCTATTTATCTTCATTCCACACTATCTCATAACATCAGTACAAATATTCAATGCATCTTGTAGTTCGTGTTGTTCCCTTGTCACCACAGCCACGTCGTCAGCATGCACAAAGGTACATTCTCTGTCCTCTCTAATGCATTTTCTCTTCAAGCGATTTATTATTATTATTATTATTATTATTATTATTATTATTATTATTATTATTATTATTATTATTATTATTATTATTATTATTATTTTTAAGGGGACAGCACAATGCCCTGCCTCACTCCAGTCCTTGTTTCAAACCATTTCTTCCCATCACTGTTCTAACCGTATTTATTGGATTTTCATACATATTCTTTATTATTTTTATCAGCTTCCTGTTTATTCCATACGTTAGATCTTCTATCACCCTCCATAATCTTTCTCTATGTATCCTATCAAATACCTTTTCAAGGTCTATAAAAGCAATATTTGCTGTCTTATTCCATTCTACATTCTTTTGCACTATCATTCTTAAAGAGAAGATCAAGTCAATTACGCTTCTATTTGCCCTAAATCCGTGTTGCCACTCTCCGATCTTCCCCTCTAATTCCCTTCGTAATCTTTTTTTCTATTATTTTTTCGTATAATTTACATTCACTCATTATCAGCCCTTTTCCTCTGTAATTCTGACAATTCCCTTCTATCTTCTTTTTTATGTATTG
>SEYY01019736.1:2500-5000 GCA_009176605.1 Armadillidium nasatum
GAAAGAGAAATATATATATATATATATATATATATATATATATATATATATATATATATATATATATATATATATATATATATATATTATATATATATATATATATATATATATATATATAACTTGTTGTACTAATAAACATAAAACCTTTTGAAACTATGGCTTCCTGCATAAATAAATTAACTACTTCAGAAGAACTGTAATAATAATCTACAAAGGAGGTAACGTAGGAATTTGTTTATATTAACGTACGAAGCCAAATTGTGATTTGGAAATGATGCAAAAGAAATATTAAATTCCTAACACGTTTTGAATGTTGAAATTGTGGTACGAAATATTTATGAAATTTTTAAACTTTTTTTTCCTTAAAAGTTTAAACTTTAATATTCAGCTTGAATGAAAAGTTTTAAAGATCTAAAAAGGAAATACGTAGAAAATTGCTTAATTTAACGTAAGAGATAAAATTATGATATGGAATTACCATTTCATCATTAAAAAATATCAAGCAAAGAAATGCATCAAAAAGATCAATAACGAGACATCAAATTTTGAAGAAATAAAAAATATCAAAAAATAACAAAAGTATCTTATTTAGTGTGTATATATATATATATATATATATATATATATATATATATATATATATATATATATATATATATATATATATATATATATATATATAATATATATATAATATATGTATATATATATAAAATAGTTAGTCCTATTTATTTAAATTTTCAATTTAATGAGAATCATTTAATTGATTTTAAAAGTTTCAAATAAAGTACTATTCCACTATGGAGAAACTTTTACTTCTTATTTAAATGAAGATTAATTTTCAAACATATGTTGGGGAATATTTCTGAATTCGATGCTGGTTACATCAATAGTTACTTTGTTATCTAAGTTTTAAACAAAGTAAGTATTTAAGGGAAGGTGTTCCCACTTGTAAGTAATAAATTATATTATTATTGTACTACAGTATCAAAATATAAGTAGAGATATTAACTTACATTATAGTATGCCAAATAGGTAGGAAGATTAATAAATAAAAAGGGAATAAAGCCCATTTTGCATTTGAGTTAAGATTCAGACTTCAACGACTATTTTCTAATGAAATTCTAGTCCTAGAATGTTGCCTATTTTAAACATATTAGTTACCACGTCGTTAATTAAATTATTTTTTTTAACAAATTTCATCGTTTTTCCTGTAAAACTTTATCAGGAAAATGTATTAAGAAAAATATAAAAATATTTTTTATTTTCAAAATAAGCCTTTGTTATTTACGAAGCCATTTTAAATTTATTTTACTTTTTTCCTTCAATTATATGGATTCCAAATTGTCCTAAATTTATAACATTGATCTAAATTACTAAGTAATACTTTTACAATTTCAATACTTTCAAATGAAGGACTTTTTAATTAACTTTCCACTTTTAAAATTATTTTAAAAAAAAGGAGCTACATTTACCATACATTATCTTTGTGTTTGTGATATATATATATATATATAATATATATATATATATATATATATATATATATATATATATATATATAATATATATATATATATATATATATATATATGAACCGACCGGGGCCCCGGCCCCGGCCAAACCCGGCCATTTTTACTGACCCCGGCCCCGGCTAAAAATCAGGGAAAACCGGGGTTGCCGGCCGGGGTTAAAATGGCAAATTATACAAAAAAAAAAATTTTTTTTTTTTTTTTAATTTTCAGCCGATTCTGTTGAAACTTTCAGTGTATATAGATTTTTTACCGGTAAGAAAAGTCCATTTCTAGCGTTTTTCCGAGTCTATTACGGTTAAAAGTTTTTTTTTTTTTTTTTTTTTTTTGTGGAAATTTTACCCTTTTTCAATGGAATGGCGGTGCCAAACCACTTTTTAGAATGAGCTGAAAGTTGGACTATTTATTCAAAATTATATGGGCTACAAAAGCCTTTAATAGACTTTTGTTCCCAGAGTTATAGAAAAAAATGTTATAAGCCAAAAACTGACCAACTATAGAAAAAAAATTTTTTTGAACTAAAAAAATCCACCTTTTCAGGCAAAATCTTTTTTAAAAAAATACAACTCTAACATTTCCTATTTTTGGTGTGTATAGAGGAGGGGTGGGGCTACAAATTCCTCTATGTACTTTATTCGATGAGATTCGTTGGTTTTGAGATATAGCCTTCAAAAAGGTCCATTTTTGGCCAAATTTCAAAAATTCCCAAAGTTTGAGAGGCTATATCTCGCTTCAAACAAAGGGCATTTAAAAATGCCCTAAATAAAAATTGTTGCCCTGTTCCTCTTCTAAACAATATTCACAAATAAAAAAAATAGTAGGTAGCTTTTTTTTTTTTAAATAATTTTTTCCTCCAGAAGGGTACGATTTTTGCAAATTTTTTTCAAGTGCTTATAACTTTTTTCTAGACGTGATATCAAAAATCTATTCCCACCAATGCAAGAAATTGAGGCAAAGGTGGTATT
>SEYY01019736.1:10000-24204 GCA_009176605.1 Armadillidium nasatum
TATATATATATATATATATATATATATATATATATATATATATATATATATATATATATATATATATATATATATATATTAATCTTAAAATTTAAATGAAATATTGAATCCAAATATCTAAATTAAAGTCTTTTGAAAATTGAATTTTTCCAATATTTTTTATTTATTTAGTTTTAAATATGTAAATAAAATTTTAATTTCTTTTTGGCAAATATTTGAAAAAAAAAATTTTTAAAAATAATTAAAAATTTAAATTATTAAAAATTCAAAAATAATTTTTTACTTACAATTCTCTTATCCTACTATAATAACTGTACTACTACCACTAATACTACATATAATAATACTTCTACTACTGCTACTGTTACTACTAATACTACTACTACTACAACTAATAATAATAATAATAATAATAATATTAATAATAATAATAATAATAATAATAATAATATTAATAATAATAAAAATAATAATAATGAAATTGACTGATTCTTGATATTTCTTTATTAAAAACAAAATCAAAAATTAGAAGGAAAGTCAGACAATGCTTGAAACTGTTCTTTGAAGCGAGATTTTTTGGTTTCGTGGATAGCTCAGCGGTAGAGCACCGAGTCTTTTGCCTTTCTCAGTCGCAACATGCGGTGGTTCGACCCCTGATGAGGTAAGTATTTCTTTATCCTCTAATTTGTTTAGCTCTATTTACAATTATACAAAATGATTCCACGGTTTATAAAAAGTGGCAATTAAAATAATATATATATATATATATATATATATATATATATATATATATATATATATATATATATATATATATATATATATATATATATATATATATATATATATATATATGGTAAAGGTGTAGATTGTTTCTGACTTTCGATTATCAGAAAATATCGATAGTCGAAAATATCGAAGAGGCCTAACCTAGAGGCCTAAACAAGAACGTTTGTGAGAATTAGAGGCTATTACACCAGACATACACACAATTATTATTACTTATTAATTATTATTACATAACCTGAACTACCGAAGTTGCCGCAAAAGAGGCCTAACCTACACAAGAAGTTGCCGTAAAAGAGGAATAATCTACACAAGAACGTTGGCACGACATACTAGCCTAGGACCGTATTACATCACAAATAAAAAAATAAAAATAAATAAATATATATATATATATATATATATATATATATATATATATATATATATATATATATATATATATATATATATATATATATATATATATATATATATATATATATATATATATATATATATATATATATATATATATATATATATATATATATATATATATATATATATATATATATATATATATATATATATATATATATATATATATATATATATATATATATATATATATATATATATATATATATATATATATATATATATATATATATATATATATATATATATATATATATATATATATATATATATATATATATATATATATATATATATATATATTGCAAGAAGAGACCAATCACTAGAACAAATTACACTTATATCTTGAAGATTCATATTTAAAGAACAACAACAACGGATACAATGACAGTCAAAGGTAAAGTGAAATTTGTTGTAAATAAATTATAGGTATAAAAAAAATTATATTTATAAAAGTATCGATTAAAATAAAATATCGACATAAAAAAATATCGATATAAAAAATATCGAAAGTCAGAAACAATCAACACCTATGCCTATATATATATATATATATATATATATATATATATATATATATATATATATATATATATATATATATATATATATATATATATATATATATATATATATATATATATATATATATATATATATATATATATATATATATATATATATATATATATATATATATATATATATATATATATATATATATATATATATATATATATATATATATATATATATATATATATATATATATATATATATATATAGTATTTTAATTGGACACATTCGCAAATTCGAATTTAGGAATCATGTAAATAAATTGTTAAATATTTAAATGGAATTAAGTTTAGTATTGTTTGGTTTTTAAACTTCACAATTATATTTTATTTACTCTTTGTTATTATTATTATTATTATTATTATTATTATTATTATTATTATTATTATTATTATTATTATTATTATTTTGGTAGAGTAGTTAAACTTTGTAACTATAAATGTAAGTAGAATTAAGATAATAACCAGAAGACTTAAAGACCTTCTCAGGAGAGGAAGTAATTTCTCTTCAAACTGAATGTTGTAGAACTTTCAGTTTTCCTCTTGGAACGTTGTAGAACCTTCCAATTAGAACGGAGTTGTAGAACTCTTAGTTCTTTCTGAACTGAATGTTGTAGAACTTTCAGTTTCCTCTTTTGGATCGTTGTAGAACCCTCCAAAATAGAACGGAGTTGTAGAACTCTTAGTTCTCTCTAAACTGAATGTTGTAGAACTTTCAGTTTCCCTTTTGGATTGTTGTAGAACCCTCCAAATATTACATTCCCCTTGAATTAATGTGCCCCTTTAAATATAATGACTATTACTGTTAAAATTAACCATTGCCTTTTAAAATAGCTTGTCACGCTTACCATTATTGTAATATATTTTGTAAATAACTTTTCTTTATATTAAATATTATAAACCAAAAACTCTTTTATTGAACTCACTAGATTTGGAATTTGTTTGAATCACTTATTTTTATTCTGTAATTGGCACTAAACTCTTAACAAGAAAAACTAAATAACAATAGGGTTTAGGAGTCCAATTTTACATTGAGTGGCAGCGGTGAAACTTTTTTTTATACACATTTGATTAAAGTAATCTAACATTTGTTTAAATTATTAAGATATTGGAACAGATAAAAATAAATTACACTTTTATATTATTTATCAAAACAAATTCCAGAAGTCAAAGTGATTTCAATAAAAGAATATAATCGATTGTTAAATAAGTTCTTATATTATAAATTGTATTTTTGTAATAGTTAAAATGGCTGAATCAAACGTGGAAAATAATGTCCAAAATGAAAATGTTAATATATTGCAGTTTTCTAATATTGTAGGAAAGTTAAGATCGTTTAATGGTAAAAGTAATTTTAAGAACTTCATAAATCAATTCAAGTTAAGATCTAAGTTAGAGAATTGGGGAGAAGACATAAAAGTTAATATTTTAAGATGTTTATGTATCGACTCAGCACAAACTTATTTAAATGCTCATCCGGAAACGGAAGAATTCAATTTTGATGAACTAGTTGCGTTTTTATCAAAAAGATTTGACATAAAAATTAGCAAGCAAGAAGCTTATTCTAGATTTACTTGTTTAAAACAAGGGCACTTAAATATTAGAGATTATGCCAGTAAAATTGACGAGATTAGTGAATCAGTAATGCAAGTTTTGACAGAATTTGAAGACGCGGAAAATAGAGATCAATTTCTCATTTCTGTATTTGTAAACGGATTAAATTTAGAGTTAAAAAAATTAATAGGAATACAAGAGTTTGATAATTATAATCATTGTCTACAAACTGCAATTAAAGCAGAAAAACTATTGCCAACCAGAAGTTCTATATTTAATGTTAATGATAGAGAAGAAATTAATTTTCAAAACCATTATAAAAACCATGATAGAAGTTTTAATAATCCCATATGTTTTCATTGTGAACAAAGAGGACATATTAAAAGAAATTGTCCCTGGTTAACTAAAAGACGTACCTTGTTACCCAATCCCCCGAAAAATTTTTAAATAGATCTATCACAGATGACTCGGAGAATCCTGTGACATATATTAAAATAAACGATATAAAATCCTTAGGATATTGGGATTCAGGATCTAACATTTCACTGATTTCTTATAGTCATTTCTCCAAGATATTTGAGATAGATCGATTTAAAAAGATTGTAAAAACCCCTAATATAGTTGCTACTAGTGTCACAGGAGAGACTTTGAAGATTTTAGGTAAAACCCCCTTACATTTAAATATAGGAAAAGTAAAAATTGTACATGAAGTGTATATCCTTGATAATACTAAGTTTGTAGGAGATTTGCTTATTGGAAGAGATATAATAAAGAGAATTGGAAAGGTTATGTTTAACTTCGAAGAAAAATATATCCAAATTAATAAAATAAAAATGCCAATAGTTTGTCATGACAGTTATAAAATACAATGTCATAATGTAAATAGAAAAAGTCTTGTTGAAGATAAGTTAAAATTAAATAAAAAGATAGTTTTACCACCACGTTCATTTGTTAAAACCCATGGTGTAGTTGGTGATAAATGGAAAAATAAAAATATAGTAGTAGAATCTTCTTGTAATGATGGCTTGAGAGTGGGAAATACATTAGCAGTTGTTAACGAAAAGTTAGAAGTGCCATTTACGATAGCAAATTACTTCGATAGAGAAATTGTCTTAAACAAAAACGAACTAATAGGAGATATATTTTTGGCTGATGATGAAGAGATAGAATTAGAAAACATAGTCCAAATCAGATTGCACTTTTAATTTAAATGAAGTAAATTTAGAAAATTTAGAAACGTTCCAACAAACTAAAATCTTAGATCTGTTAAAGAAATACAAAGATGCCTTTTCACAAACATCTGATGACATAGGGCTTTGTACATTAAATAAACATAGTATAAAGACAGGAGATAGCAAACCCGTTTTTGTTCCTCAATATAGATTGCCCCAATCAACTAAAAAGGTAATGCAAGAACATATAGACAAAATGTTGAAATTAGGATTAATTGAAAGATCTTCCAGTAGTTGGAATTGTCCTATAATATTAATAAAAAAGTCCGACAACACATTAAGATTCGTATATGACGCTAGAGGCCTAAATAAAGTAACTGAAGTTGAAGTTATGTCCATGCCTAAGATAGATGAAATTTTATCATCACTAAACGGCTCTAGATACTTTTCAGTATTAGATAATTTAAAAGGGTTCAATCAGATCTTAATAGCAGAAGAGGATAGACACAAAACAAGTTTTATTGGACCAGACAACCTTAAATACCAACATGTAAGAATGCCTTATGGTCTATTAGGAGCCCCTACTACATTTACCAAAACATTATCTCTCTTATTTTCAGAAGTATTAGGCAAGTTCTGTCATATTTATATGGACGACTTGATTCTTTATTCAGCAAATTTTGAAGACCACCTTAAAAATTTAGAACAAATTTTAAAAATATACAAAGATTCTGGCCTTAAATTATCTATGAAGAAATGTAAATTCGCTCAAGAGTCTGTAAAGTATTTAGGCCATATAGTTTCTAAAAAAGGAATTCAGATAGACCCGGTTAAACTACAAGGCATAAGGGACTATGGAACACCCAGGAACGTAAAAGATGTTAGAAGATTTGTAGGAATGGCAAGTTATTACAGGAAATTTATTGATGGCTTTTCTAGTATATGTGCTCCACTAACTAACCTCACCAAAAAGTATTCTAAATTTATTTGGACTGAATTAGAAGAACAAGCTTTTAATAAATTAAAGGAATCTTTAGCTAGCTCCCCTATCCTTATACATCCTAATTTCGATCATCCCTTCAAACTTCATACTGATGTATCAGACATTGCTATAGGAGCAGTATTAACTCAAGAAATTGATGGTATGGAGAGACCAGTAGCATACTTTTCTCGAAAGCTAACACCACAGGAAAGCAGATATAGTGTAACGGAAAGAGAGGCTTTAGCAATCGTTAAGTCGGTAAAACATTTTGATTATTATTTATACGAACATAAATTTACAATAATATCAGATCATCAACCTTTAAGATACCTTTTTAAATTCAAACCCGGTACACCAAGAATCGCTAGGTGGGCTCTACTTCTAACAGAATTCAACTTTGACATTCAATTCAAGGCAGGGAAGGAAAATATAATCCCAGACGCACTTAGTAGGAGTGTGAATATCATTAATAATGAAGAGATCGTTGACCCATCGAAAGTTTTAAATTCTCTTAATGTACGAAAGGAACAGTTGAAAGATCTAGAATGGAGAAGGATCATTAACTATTTTGAAAAGAGAAATATAGAAGGAATTCCTAGAGACATAGATTTGTCAAGATTTGTCATGAAAAATAACTGCTTACATTTTATACAATATAATGATCATCAAAGACCTTACAAGGAAGTATTAGTAGTTCCTCAAACGCTTAAAGACACAGTTTTGTATATCGTACACAATTCCCATTTAAACTTTCATGCTGGATTTATTAAAACTCTTTATAGAGCCAAGGATTTATTCTATTGGCCGAATATGTCTCAAGATATAAAGGAATATTGCAAAAGTTGTTTAACTTGCCAGAAAATCTCTCCTTATAATAGTATTAAAGCACCTCTACAATTATTCCATTCACCAATCTCCCCAGGTACTCATATAAGTATTGATATTGTTGGACCTTTCCCAGAAACACCTAATGGTAATAAATATATCTTTTCTATTATAGATAATTTTTCTAGATTTCTCCAAACTTATCCTATTTCAAATATCAAAAAGGAAACCATAGTAAATTGTTTGATTGATTATATAAATAGATTTTCTTCTCCTTTACATATCACTAGTGACAATGGCTCCCAATTCCACTCTAAACTTTTTAAAGAAGTATGTGATCTTTTTAGAAGTAAAATACATTATACTACAAGTTTTCATCCACAAGGAAATAGTTATTCAGAAAGGTCTCATAGAAATGTCAAAAATGCTTTAATCTCAGCTTTAGAAAATTCTCAATTACATCAATGGGAAGACTACCTTTCATTTGTTACTTTAGCTTTAAATACTTCATATCACTCAAGTACGAACGAGATTCCTTTCTTTCTCTTTTTTGGTAGAGATGCTCTTTTACCCTTATCAGACATAATAAAAGCTGGAGAAAGATACGACCATGTTAATAAAAATTGTAAAGAGGAAATGTTAAAGAAAATGAAAATGGCATATGAAAATGCTCAGAAATTTAATGAAAGAACTCAAGGTAAACGCAAAGAATATTTTAGAAATAAAAATTTTAAGGAATTCGAAATAGGAGATTTCGTGTGGTTGTTAGACAATTATAGGAGAGGAAAAGGTTGTAAGTTAAAACCTAGGTATCTTGGTCCTTACAGAATAATCGACAAATACTCAGCAACGAATTATACAATAAAACCCTTATACGACCTACACAAGAGAGAAGAGAAGGTACATATAAACCGATTAAAGAAATGCAATTTACCTAACATTATTCATGATCCTGATAATGAAACAGAAGTAAATATAGATGAGGAAGAAGAAAGAGAAGAAGTTACTGATGAAAATTCAGATAGTGACGATGATATGTATTTCCCTGTATATAGAAACAGAAATACTAGAACAATTGTAAATAGAAATGTAGATAATCCTAGTAATACTTATAATTTAAGGTCTAAAGGACATGTTTTGGACACAGATAGAGTTCAAAATAAACCTATAGAATATAGAGTTAGAGGTAGTAGGAATTGTAATTTCGTGAGCTTTATAATAGTTATAATAGTTGTTATAAAGATATTTTGTTGTTGTTAAAATAATATATGAATAATGGTTATTATGGAAAACGAATATTTAATAAGTTATTGTATCTTATTTATTTATTTATGAATAATTATCATTGATGAAACTTGTTGATGTATTGTGGAAGGGACGGGAATTGTCTCCTTGTTGTTAAGTCTCGCAGAAGAATGTTGTACATTCTAACTTCTTAGCCGATTAAGTTCAATTAAACTATATCTCTAAGGAGAAGTTTAAGCTAAGCTGCCTTGTGACTATTCTGTAAATAAATATTTGTTTACGATATTCAGGGACTTGTTATTGATGAAAAATGTATTGTTGTTTCATGAGTTTTTATGAGGATTCAGAATTAGGATAAAATTCTGAAAATAATGTATTGATAAAATTATATTATGTTGTTCATGTTTTATATTATTATTCTTTTCCTAACCATTTTTGATAGATTATTTGATTAATAGATTAAATTGTTTTATTCCTAAGTTCACCTTTGAAAATGTGTTCAATTTTAAGCGTGGAGTAATATAAAGTATTTTAATTGGACACATTCGCAAATTCGAATTTAGGAATCATGTAAATAAATTGTTAAATATTTAAATGGAATTAAGTTTAGTAATGTTTGGTTTTTAAACTTCACAATTATATTTTATTTATTATTGTTATTATTATTATTATTATTATTATTATTATTATTATTATTATTTTGGTAGAGTAGTTAAACTTTGTAACTATAAATGTAAGTAGAATTAAGATAATAATCAGAAGACTTAAAGACCAAAGACCTTCTCAGGAGAGGAAGTAATTTCTCTTCAAACTGAATGTTGTAGAACTTTCAGGTTTTCCTCTTGGAACGTTGTAGAACCTTCCAAATAGAACGGAGTTGTAGAACTCTTAGTTCTTTCTAAACTGAATGTTGTAGAACTTTCAGTTTCCCTTTTGGATTGTTGTAGAACCCTCCAAATAGAACGGAGTTGTAGAACTCTTAGTTCTTTCTAAACTGAATGTTGTAGAACTTTCAGTTTCCTTTTGGATCGTTGTAGAACTCCTCCAAAAGAACAGAGTTGTAGAACTCTTAGTTCTTTCCCTTTGGATAGTTGTAGAACTCATCCAAAAGAACAAAGTTGTAGAACTCTTAGTTCTTTCTAACATGTTGTAGAACTTTCAGTTTCCTTTTGGATTGTTGTAGAACCCTCCAAATAAATTGTATTCCCCTTGAACTAAATGTGTCCCTTTAATATAATAACTAATACTGTTAAAATTAACCATTGCCTTTAACATAGCTTGTCACGCTTACCATTATTGTAATATATTTTGTAAATAACTTTTCTTTATATTAAATATTATAAACCAAAAACTCTTTTATTGAACTCACTAGATTTGGAATTTGTTTGAATCACTTATTTTTATTCTGTAATTGGCACTAAACTCTTAACAAGAAAACTAAATAACAATAGGGTTTAGGAGTCCAATTTTACAATATATATATATATATATATATATATATATATATATATATATATATATATATATATATATATATATATATATATATATATATATATATATATATATATATATATATATATATATATATAATTATAATTTTAATATTGGAATTAATGTGCAAGTCAAAAGAAGTTGGGGAAAACAGATAAAGGGAGTGTGTTCTGACTTTACCAGTAGAGTACATGTAAGACTGAGCATAGCTGTTAAGTCTGGGATCATAGAGTTTGTCAGAGAAATGATGAGAATGTGTAGTTAGGCTTATTGCATGAGCTCTTCTCAGTGGAGGAGGTATGCGATGGGAAAGTTAAGAAGAGCAACATCTGTTGTAATAGTATAAGAGAGTGCACAACAATTCGTTAGGCAGAAAGAGATTGGAGAAAATTAGTGAGTGAGAATTGATGAGACAAAAAGTCCTGGACTCCACCTTTTCAAGGAGAGCTGTATGAGTGCAACCACCTCAGATATGTGAGGTGTACTCCATACAGGGGCAAACAATGCCCCTATACAGAGCAAGCAACTGGGGTGGTGGTAAAAAATTTCAAAATCGCCTCAGAACATCCAACCTCTTTGCTTGTTTAAAAAGAGAAGTAATATGATCTCTCCAAGAAAGATCATGAGAAAAAGAAACACTGATTATATTAAGGACATATGAAGGTTTGAGTTATGTATTTTCGAAGAAGTTATAATTGTGTAGAAGGTTGTGTTGATTAGAGAGATGGAGAAATTTAGTCTTTTAGGCATTGAAAACGACCATGCTTTCCCTGCCCCTATTCAAAATTCAAGAAATATCAGAGGTTAGTTGCTCCAGGACCACCATTTTATCATCAATTAACTATACTGTTTGGAGGGGTGTCTTTCAAATTGAAAGGAGTAATGAAAGGTGAAGTCATCAGCATAGGAGTGGATAGGTGATGAAGTAATAGAGAGAAGGTTATTAATGAAAAGTAGAAAAAGTGTAAGGGATAGGATAGAATCCTGAGGAACACCACTATTAATAGATTTAATGGATGAACTGTGGTCGACTACTACAGCTGCTACGGAGCAACTGGAAAGGAAATTGGAGAGAAGGATAGATTCCGAAATAGGGAAGTTCAGAAATCCAGCTTTGTGCCATTCTCTATTGAAGGTTTTCCATGTGTCCAACACAACAGCAAAAGATTCACGGAAATGGCGAAGATCAGAGGATGAAGAGTCAGAGAGTAGGAAAGAAGATCACCAGTAGAGCGTGTTTTATGAAAGCCATACTGGCAGTCAGAGTTAGGATTAGAAGAATTGAGATGTTTCCAAATCTTCTTGTTAAGTATCGATTCAATATAATTTGATATGCTCATATGTATTTTTTATTACACAGTGTAGCTAGTTAACTTTCCACTGTTTTACTTGATTAATTATAAATAATAAGATTAAAAGTTTTAATGTCTCAAATAAAATGTTATTGTAAATTGTAAACTGAATCAAATATACCATCTGCAAAATCTTTGATAGATTTATTTTGATGAAAAGCAGTATGGTAAAGTCAAGTCAAGCTTGTTTCCAAAATGGCTTTATCTAAAGGAACTCATTCCAAAATCTTGCCATTCATGATGTCAAACTGATTTGCAAGGCTGGTCTCATTTCCACAGTATCTTGAACTTTCCTGTAATTTTATTTCTAACTTCTATAACTGTGTGTTAATCATCTAACTGAAACTACTATTTTAATAAATAAAAAAAAATGTTGATGTTTCTTATTATATATTTTTTTAGTAATAATACTAATGATAAAAATAATAATTTTCAGATGAAGTCTCTGTGATCTACTGGTCATTCTCACTCTACAGTGATTGAAAAATAATAAGGAAAATATTCCTTTGAAACTGTTATCTAATATTTCATACACAAAAGTATGGTAATTTCTTCATCAAAGAAATGTGTGCATAATTTTCTCAGGACTCTCAATAAGTTCAAGATAGTTGGTAAGTCAAGTGAATATCTGTTAAAAAATTCAACTTAGAGAAGTGACATATATATTAATATTTAATATTTGTTAATCCATATAAGATGTATATTTAATATATAGATTTTTTAGTTCCCCCATTGCTTTGCCTCTATTTTAATAATTTTAATTGATGACAAGTTTTACAATAGAAACTTGTTCTTTTTTTCCTTTGTCATCAAGGTTTTTACTTTTTACTAGTATCTGTGTAAATTATTATTAAAAAAAAAAAAATATTTAGACAATAATTTTGAGCATGATTGAAGAGTTACTTCAATTTTTAAATAATTATTAATCTCATAAGTTTCCTGTTCTTGTTTGTTGACAGAGAAAGGAACAAACTCCATTCATGCCCTTTATTTCTTTTCGACTTTAATTTAAATTTTATTGACACTGTTTTCATCACTCAATTTTTGGGATAAATTTTGTTAATTGAGTTGTAGAGCTAAAATACCACTAAATATTTAGATGGAATCAAAGCAAAAACTTTGTTTACTATAAAATATTGTTCATATTTGTATAAAATAAAGATATTAGTAGTAGTAAAGTTTAGGTAATTTCATTCATATCTTAATAATATGTATTTATCTTAATGTGAAAATGGAGCAGGAGTTTTAGCCGGAAGGAATTCAGAGCTGGAAGCAGGTAATTTGAAAATGATGGAACTAATGCAGGGTAATTTTAAAATAATGGGGTCAGAGGTGAATTGAGGAATTTTAAAAAGTTAAAAGCTGGAACTGCCTTTTTTACAAACTACAGTTTTATTTTCATACTTTGTTCATTCTTTACACTTTAATGTTTATTTTTATTCATAGAAAGTATTACTGCACTAATTTCTATTTTCACTCTTAGAATGTTATAGGGCCTACTACATTCATTCATTAACAGCACCTATGAACTGTTAAACTAATTTTTTTCAACCATTACATTCCGTTTACCTTCTTCATAATTCAAAATATTTTGATACAGGTTTCTCCTTTCTCTTTTATGTTTATTAAATTTTATAATCTTCACAACGTTTTTCTTTTCAATTATTAAGATAATGTCTCCTTAGTCCACTCTCTAATATCATGCTTAACCTTATGTTTTGCTAATAGTTTATTAGTTCTGTTTCGGATTTAGCATTCCATTAGTTTCTAATCATCAATCTCTCAATTATGTCGAGTCCTATTTTCCATATTTTATTCTATATATCTGTTAACTTCTTTAATTTCATATATTGGAAATCCTACCATATGGCCTTCCTCATTTTCTCTTTTCTTCTCAACTTTTGTTCTATTTATTTTTAATTTTCATTAAAAGTTATTCTTTTTAAATTTTTTTTCCACTAATACCTTCTAAGTTTTAAAACCTTTTATGTTAAATGTTTAATTCAGGCTTTTTATTTTTTTTGAGTGGTTGATTATTTGTGAGTCTTAAAAATTATACAGTAAGGTTTCTAGTTTATGTTCAGGGAAAAACAATATTTAATGTTAATGGCATGTCATTTGGAAAGATATTGCCTGTTTAAGAGAAATTGATTTTTGTTATATTGAATCTATCTGTCAATGTTTTTAATAAATAAATTTCTTAATTTGGTTTAAAGAAATGAAGGGACGTTTGATTTATTATTAGTTAATTAAAACAGGAGGTTACAGGCCGTTTTCATTGCAGATTTAGATATCTAAATGCTTTCGAAGGAATGTTGGTTAAAAAAGAGCAAAAATGATAAATTTATTGAACATTTAAAAGTAGATAAATACTTTTTGCAGTTATATTGTTGCTAAGACATTAGTTTACTCTTTTGATTTCTATGAAAGTTTGAACTTTATTAGATTTACTGATATCTAATATAAGCGGTATATAATTTAATAGTTCTTTATTCTTTATTAGGTACTTTGAATTTTAAGTTGTCTCCTAAGAACCTAAATTAATATGTTTGTGTTTAAAGTTTCTTACCTAATGTATTGGAACATATATTTTAAAATAGAAGTTGTAGTTACCGTATATATTATAAGATTTTAATATTTCTTGCATTTGTATATATTTCTTTAATTTTGCATTTTATTTTTTTTCCCCTTCAGGTTATCTTGCAGATGATTAAGCTGCATTTACATCTTTTGAAAAAGGCATCATTATTGTATATCAAGAGGAACATAAGTCAAACTAAATCAATAATGGCTCTTACCAAATTTGAATATGTGAAGTCCTTTGAAATCGAAAATAAATTAGAGCCTTTACATTGGGTTGTACTTTCCGTATATTGTGTGGAACATAAGGAGTTTTTAAAACAAAACAATGTGAAAAACGGTTCAGAAATAATATTTCGCCAAATAATGTCATCAGTTTGTAGTGAAGTAATGGAAGAAGAGAAGGAAATCGCTTTAGGGTATGCCTACAGTAATATTGTTCATTTTATCCTCAAACGAGATACGTATCTTTTTAAGAGACGAGAATATAAACTTTTATCTAACATTATTAGTCGATATTCTTCAGCATTTATAAGAAATTGGAGAAATTTTGCGGAAACCCCATTATGTAAAATACCTACATTTAATGGGGAAATAAATTTACTCCCTCAGGATCAATGTCTTCGAGATTTTGTTACAATTGAACAAAGGAAATGTCACTTTATTAATCTAGAAGAAACCACATTACGAAATTTAGTTAATATTGCTAAGTTATCTTCTACTGAAGCGTTGGAAAAAGTGAAAAATACTAATGAAGGCCAAAAAAATGAGCTGTTATTTAGTTTATGCAATATAAATTATAATAATGAACCGGTAGAAGCTAAAAAAGGAGCAATTTTCTTGAGAAACTCAAATGATTGTGCTAGTAATTCATCTGTGTCTAAAAAAGGGAAAACTTTCATGTATAAGTTTAATTCATTCAGATTTTATTAAAAATGAATTTTGGGAATCGTATTTTCCATTAACACAGAAAACAGAAAAAAATTTCAAATACGATTATCTTTCATCCTTTAAGAGAAAAAATCATATTTTGCCTCATACTTTTTTAGTTGTAAGAATAGATGGAAAAGGGTTTTCAAAGTTTTCAGCCACCCATAAATTTGAAAAACCTAACGACAGACGATCACTTAATTTGATGAATCACGCAGCTATAACAGTAATGAAAAAATTTCCCATAATTAAATTGTCTTATGGTCAAAGCGACGAATATAGTTTTGTT